>JBBPCS010000902.1:23400-60277 GCA_037974645.1 Hollardia meadi | reverse complement strand
ATAAAAATATGCAGTCATATTTGTGTAAAATCCAGTAATATTCTACCTCGTCAGTCGACGTGGTTCTTTCTCTTCTTATAGTCTTTGCCGGTTACGTAGGCTTCAGCTTGTCAACTAATGCACATGTACCGCTGTCTATGAGGGGAGCTCAAAGCACAATTTCTCTTTACGACAGTGTAATTACACCCTGCGACTGTAGGGGGTGCTCAGGGGCGAAAATACCAAAAGTTACGCAGTGGGGCTTTAAATGTAGACCAAAACAGAGCTAAAAGGGGAGTGAATACTGGGCTTCCATGCACCATGTGGCCTCCATATTAATGATAATGGTGCTCCATGTTATTGCCAAGTGTTTGCTACCACATTCACAATTTGTTAGGAGATAATATGTCAATGTTGTGTTTACAGCTTGATCCATTTCCTCTACTTTAAGAACTACTACCCTACTAAAAAATAAATTCATTCAACCATTCAATTGGTTGTGTGTATGAGAGAGTTTCTATTGCTATATGATAAAGACGCTACAAGGAGACAACACTTCCCTAATCCTGTTCATAAATGTTTATTTGTATAAACCTTTTCACTCCAGTGTTTTCTATTTTTAAACTTCAACTCAAGGACTATCTGTTGAGAAATTCTGAACCCATCAGGTAAACTCAAAAACACTGTCAAGCTAAAAACAAGGATTTTTCAGCTTTGCAGAGACTAGGTTTGAACCCCACAGCAACAATTTGTAGCTATCACAAGAGATTTCTGAGAACTGTTCAGTCATCCAAGACATGAGGCCAAATCCTGCAGACATTATATTTTACAATGGTTGTGTTTTACTGTTGCATTACTAGATGTGCGCATATGCTACTTATACTTCCACGAGTGCATACATTTTCAGCATGGGTGAACAGAACAGTCAGAGTGTGACCAGTTATCAGATGTGACTGTGCTCTATATGAGCAGTGGAGCCCAGAGCTGAGCTTTGGATGTAGCTGCAGCGTTACAGTCTCTGCAGCATCACCCCAGTCTGATATGGATCAATATCTTCACAGGGTGCCTTTGATTACATCAAATAGAAGAAAAAAACAACAACATCCACTTCTTTTTTGTTGTGTTCTACAAACTAGGGCTACCACTGTCAATTATTTTCATTATCAATTAATCTGATGATTATTTTCAAGATTAATCATTTATTTTATTTTTTTTTAATTGTGAAAAAAGTCTCTTCACAATTTTCCAGAGCCCAAAGTGATGTCTTCCAATGCTTCTTTTGTCCAAGCAACAGTCCAAAACCCAAAGATTCTTTATTTACGGCCATAAATGACAAAGAAAAGCAGCTAATCCTTACATTTAAGAAGCTGGAACCAGCAAATGTTTGACGTTTTCTCTTGAAAAATGACTCATAATCAACGACAAATAATCAATTATCAAAATAGTTGGCAACTACATATGACTTAACTATGTCCGCACCATGCCAGATGAATGTGAGACTACTTTATTGGATTTGCTCCATAGCTTTTACAGAGCTGCCAAGAAGAAAACCACCACTGTCGTTTTCTCCGCTCTTTGGTATGGAATGCTTTTTACACCCTCGTTAACACATGGACATCAGTCTAAGAGGTTTCCTGCCACATGTTATGTGCACAGCACTGGGATAAATATTTTGCATATCCACAGTCCAAGATGGGTGGGGACAGCCAGAACTTTCCAAACCAGATGACAGACGAAGTGCTGCCATGTGACAAATCTGTAATAGGATACGTTTGTTGTTTGGGGTTTTGGGATGGCTGACACTTCATTGCTAGGAGGGGAAGGGAAAAAGTGTTGCGCATTCCGCCCACTCCCCCAAAAAAATGTGCGGAGAAACTCCTCAGGGTCCGGGCAGTGGAACGTCAGACATGCATAAGAACAACAAGACGGCATGCTGTAACACAGGTGTGCTTGCTGCAGCTGTTGAGTGGGAGACAGATGTCTGCAGTTCTTCATTTAATCTGAATAACTCTGGCACAGTCTGGGAACTTTTTTTCCTCAATTTGGCACACACAGTCTTGATGACTCACTGCTTGGACACTGAGAATGGTACTGACTGACCAAAACAGGGTGGTTTGAAAATGGTGATGTTAGCTGTCAATTTTGTAAACTAACCAATGTCAACCAAACAAAGATCCTAAACTTGGATCAGAAACACAATTTTAATGATAACTACAAACCAAATACTGATATGTTGACACTTTAAAAAATCAAGCCTGTACCATTTTCAATCATAGAGTGGAGGACAAAATTTCCTCTCTGGCCATTCAAAGCAAACCTAATTTTATCTAGATGGTGATGAGCCTACCTGGATGCCAGTCTGGACAGCCATGACTGCGATCATAGATGATTCACTTCTTCATTCTGTGGAAAGATAAAACAGTGAAATGGGTAAACAGAGATGATATCGGAATATCAGTCATACTTCTATCATGTTGCGATTCAGAGGGAGTGAATAGTTCAGATTGTTGCCTCAGTTAGAGTTATGGAGGATCGATACCACTCTCATGTCAAGTAATGTGCGTCAAGTGGAGTCGGGAGGCATTTAGCTGAAAGCAGGGGGAAATAGGGTGTTCCATAGTGTAACTGTTTTTTTGGTGAACAACAGCCAGTGAAACCTGGAGTCTTATCATCTTAGAGCTGCCAGCAGAAACGCAGAGCAAATGGATAAACTGTTTGTCAAATGGTTGCACCATGTAAGTGCCACTAAGACCACAAACTGGTCTGTTTAGATCTCTGTTTGTGTATGGAAAAAAAGAGACAACCTTGAATTAGTAAGTTATAAAAAGGTGCTGGTAGGCAGATTTTTGAGAGAGCTAGGCTAGCACTTTCCCCCTGCCAAGCTAAGCTAATTGCGCCCAGCTCTAGCTCCCGTACTTAAAACACATAAGTGGTAACGAATTTTATATCCAACTCTTGGCAAGAAAGCAAATCCCAAAATAATAAAATATTTAGGGACGCACAATATGCATTTTTTTTCAGCCAATACCGATAATTACCTGCTTCTCATGGCCAATACCAATAAGATAACTGATAATTTTACATTTTTGTATCTTAAAAAGAACCTGTAGTTTCAGCACAGCTGAGGGTAAGAAAGACTAAGATGTAGTGAGCAAAGACAGATGATTTTCTATTCCATAGCTCTAAAAAGATTTGTTGTGTTAAAACACGTGGATTTTTTCCCTCCTCTCTGAACCCTTGTGGAACATGTATTGTAAATCATAATCGTGTTGTCTTCCTCTGAAACTGTAAAAAACGTCCAAACCAGTAACGACATGTTTGGCTCTCTAGTCTACACAGGTCTGTATCAGAGTGTGTAGATGCTGTGCTTGTTAAGTCAATGACAGTAATTTTGCTTCGTATGATCGGCTCTATCAGCTAATATTTTCTTTATTGGCCGATAACACAAAATTTCCCATTATCGGGCGATAATTTATCGGTCCGATAAATATCTTGCATACCTAAAAATATTCCTTTAAAAGAAAACTGCGTGCATCATTTCAAGTAAACTTAATGTGCTTTAAATTATAATGCATACAGACATCCAATTCCCCAGGGCTGGATGACACAATGCAAAATCTATTTCACAAATTGGTTTTGATAACCATAAATGTAACAAGAATATTTATATACAACAGTATTTTACATTTTCTCTCTCATGCTGGTTCACTTCCATATGTTCCTACTGATTCATTAACACATGGCCAGTTAAAAATTCAGGACATCTGACTGAACTGATTTGATATCACTATTGAGAGAACTCAATAGAACTCAACTGCGATGTGAGCTAAATTTGGCTAGCAAGAGATTCATGATGATGGTAACTAAATATATTCGATCATCCAGCACTACACCCAAGCCTTCTGACTCCTGGGACAAGAGAGAGGCATGAGAAAACCCTGTGAATGACCTGCTAGCTTAACTGGTTCCACACTGACTTTTAATTTTCATTCAGGACAAACCCTGATTATCCCATCAAGTTAGTTTTAAACTAATTTAAGACATCTGGCTTTTCCATCTACAGTAATGTAGTAGTAATGTAGTAATTATAAGCCTTCACAATTATAATGGTTCTTCTGTAAACAGTCCTGTTTAATGAGTGTGTAATCAATTTTACAAGGCATAAATTCAAATGTTGCAGGTTGTCCTTGTGAATCAGCAGGGAAATTCACAACCACATAGCATGTGATGCCCTGGTAGTGTTTAAAGTCGCAATGGAAGAACATTACAGAGGACAGTTTAACAGGATATAAGCTGCAAACAGGCACTTAGGATGCTGCAAGCAGCCCACTGGGTAAAAACCAGCCGCAATGTTGTTTTTGTTTGAGTTTTACTGCATCAGATTTTCTCATGAGGAAGTGATTGGGTTCGTCCGATTGCTTCTCTGCCCTTTCCCACACAGGATGTGAAGGATTACCCTGATGCTCAACTGTCCCCGAGGGTGTGTGTTTGACAAAGAGAGGCAGTGTGGGTGGGGGGAGAAAGCAATCACAATCACGTAGATCCCAATAACACTGATAATTTGGTCAACACAGCTGAGGCAATAGTCCCCCACCACGTCCCCCAACCCCTTCCTCCTCAGACACACAAATCTCACCTCATATAAACACAAAATTCAACACCAAAATGGGTTTGTGAAACTTCTAGACATATTGTGTTTTCTACTGATGTCATCATGCACAGAGAAAAAGACAGAGAAAAAAAAAAAATCAAGAAATGCCTCCATAACCACAGACACTAAAATCACATTGTTCATCAAAGGTCCGTCTGAGAGTGCAGTGTCCAGTCATCCGACACCAAAATTGCAGCTCAGGGGAGAGAAGATGCAAGTCAGTGGGCAAGGACGGGATGGGACGGGGAGGATGACAACACAAGACGACCTACCTCAGAACCAAAACAGTGCGGTAGTGCAGAGCGAGGAAACTGCACCAAACAACTCCGAGCAGCCTCAGAAGCACATCCTCGTCAAAACCCTGCGCTACGCTCAGTGCTGTCCAGCCAGAGCGACTCCTGCCTCTGTGGTTCTACGAGTGAGGGGGGACGGAAAGGCTGTGAGAGCATGACAGGGAGGGAGGATGGATGGGAGGAGGAGGAGGTGCAAAAGGAGAGCCCTGACTAATGAAGTGGCTACGCTTCGCTAAGCCCTGACCGGTCCCCTGCTCCCTCCCCAACAATCCTGTCACGGCGGGACCCTCTCACAAAGCCTCCATTGTTTTGTTAGCTTGCCACTCTCCCCACCAAACACACAATACACACACTCCTTCTCATCTCCATACCAGCAGCTGAACTCCCCAACCAAGATGCGATGAAATGGAATGAGATGAGGGGAGGTAAGGTGGGGGGGGGTAACCTCTCGACTTCCTTTTTATCCACTACCTCCCTCTAGTCCCACCAGAGCACTCCCCAAACCAGCATTCTGCAGAAAGTTTGGGGTGGGAAGCAGGAAAACAATAAGTGCAGAGCCTGTTGCTCTGGTGTGTTTTGATGGTTGTAGATGGATAGGTATCAAGAGAGATGACACATCCACGTGGAAAGTGTTCCAACAAATTTGCCTTAGAGAAAAAAAAAAAACTCAAACAAAGCAATGAACAGAACACATGACGTCATATGATCGACTCAGATGCACAGATGTTGTTTTTTCACAGCTGTTCCAACAAGCTGTGGTGGTTTAACTGAGATGCAATATTTTAAGGCAGGGCAAGATGACTTCTATCATGTACAGTACAGCCATTCCTCCATTCTTGCACGCTCTCGTTTTGGGAACATATTGTGCTGGATGTTACATATGTCCTGGGACATAAAATCATGCATAAGGCTGAATACTGAGAAACACGCTAATAAGTAAATTAGCCTGATGTCTTGCATATCCTTTGTTTGCGCAAACTCTTCTATTCATGGTATACTTTGAACAGTAGATCAAAACACTGAAAATAAGAAATGAAAGCAAAACATGCACCGAGTGATTCCCCTAGCTGTTGTGTAAAGGGAAGAAGACAGAAATATCATTCATTATAAAAGGTCAAAGACCACAACTGAAAAGCTTGATTTGTGGCATCTAGACCAAGCCTGAGAGGATTTCATAGGGTCAGTGATGTCTTTCAAAGCCATGTCCCCAAGGCTACAAAGCCAAATAACCAGAAACAGTGACAGAACGACGACATTTAGCATTTCAGAGGAGGGAAGCAATGCAGAATGGTTCCGCTTCTTTTCAGCACACAGGCATTCGTGAAGAGTTGCACGAACAACACAAAACAGGACAAAGGGCAAATCTTTGGCGCTGGACTCCAGTTGTGTGCATCTGGGGCCTCAGCAGAGGCTGCTCCCTACGGGGACCAAAGGCACCCACACACAGTCAAATGTCAAGCACAGAGGAGGGCGAGAGAACCGAAGCCAAAGAGTAGAGGCAAAGACAAAACATGTTTTATAGTGGTGGAGAATTTGGGAGTGGAACACTGGAAAGGGCAGAGCTCGACACCGACACTGAGTGCTACCACGCACATTCTCCAACGGTCACTGCATGGGAGAAAACACATGCAACAATGCTGCCACTCTTCTGCCATCCATCTGTAATGTGCCACTTCCTCAGCCACCTACATGCTTCTGTAAGCAAGATTTCGCATCCAGGAGACTTGGAAGTTTTGTGTGATTATGTTCTTAGATCTCTTTGGGGCCAAATATGCAGTTGAGCCTCTTTACGGATTAACTTACATGGTTCATTGTGGAGCTCATGATGCACAAGCTGTATTTCTTTTGAACAAGGTTATTTTTGGGGTTTCTGCAAACATTCAAAGAAGAGCGGGAATTTACAACTTTCCAAGAATCCCAATTCTCCATTAAAATTACTGAAAAGATATCCTACAGGTGCACATGTGAGCCATTCCTAGATTTTTTTTTTAAAGCCACATTAGGATTAACTGAGCAAATGAGGCACAGAAACCTGGTACACAAAAGACCCTGGTCAGGTTCAGGTTGACTAACCTGAATTTCTTGTTCTGAGTAAAATAAAAGCTTTGTTGCAGGTTTCATCCCCTCATGAAAGTCCCCTCATGAAGCATTAACTTCAGATGGCATTTCCAGATGTTACATTTGTAAATAAAATCACTGCAGTGTTATATATGTATGCAAATACAGACAATGCAGATTTCAAACTGCATTTCCGTTGGGAATTCAAGATAATTTTCAAGTCAATAACCTGTCTGTACGCCACATACATTCAAAAACAGAAAACGATTTAATGACGTCAGTGTCAATTTACATTAATGCACTCACAAAGATACATTTTTAAACACATCTTCAACTGAACGCTTACAAATTGGCTGATCTGAAGGGATGTACTGATACTGCTACAATTAATTGAGCTAAATTTTCTCATTAAGAGGCCTATTTTCTCCTTCTTGTGCACTACACACAATCCACTTCCTGCGAGGAAAAGGCATTGAATGAATTAAAGGAATTGCCTTTGTCCAGGTACAAATGAGCTGTATAAGAGACTTGGGGTCTATTAAAGGAAAGGGATTGAGTCCGATCTCCCTGTAGTCAACACTAAACTTAGATTCTGGGTGTGTTTTGTCGAGGGTGGGGGTGAGACATCTGTCCGCATGTTCCCCACGCAGGTCACCTCCCTCTCTCTCTCTCTAGTCCCAGCTAGTAATCATTTAAGAGGATCAGCGCTATTCCAGACAGCAGAGAGCATCCACCTCCATGACGCTCCGTCACCACAACACACACAGCACGTGGCGCACACATGCAGCCCGCGGCACTCCAGTGGTGCATGCGAGCACCCGTGCATATGTGCAAAAAAGAATTGAGAACGCATTATGTAATGAGTTAAAAGCAGAATGTCACTCGGTGATGTCCTTTTGATTTTCCAGTACATGGCATTGTGCGTTTCTCAGAGGAATAAAAAAAAAGTCGTCCACGTGTAGTTTTCAGGACCACCAGGGATTTTTGAGGTGTTTTTTCCTTTGTGGAGGTCCTCAGCCAAAAACATTTTTTTTATTATTTCATCATTTAATTCCCTGGAAGTTAGCACAATTAGAGCATGTGTTAAAGAAGACATGTTTTCCCTTCTCTGCCTTGTTTGTATACTAAGAACTCTGAGCCTGGAGACTCGGACATCCAAAGGGAAAATTTCTCATCATGTCTTTTATCTAATTTTACCTGAAAGATTTTTTTCTTTGGTATACTGAATAGTTTTCAGCCCCCATCAGTAACTAAAACAATTTAGAAAGGGGACATTTTAGGGATGCACAATTTATAAATGATCAGTCAGATAATGGGAATTTTTTATTATTGGGTGTTAATGAAATTATAGTCGATAGAGCCTATAGAGGAAGACAGAGGGAGCAAAAGAAGAACAAATGTAGCACACCGTTGTCGCGTCAAACTGCTACACCTGGGTAGAGCCACACAGTGAGAAACATGTCGTCGCTGCTGTGCACTTTTAAAAATCTTTAACACAACAAATCTATACCTATTTGTATAACTAGTGCAGTGCCCGTTTAAAACATGCCCGTTTGGAATGGGTCGATTGCTTGGCTTGTGGTGTTGCTGCTTGCAGCGTTCTTGAGAGCTGAACATACAATCAACGTCACTCTCGAGATCGGTATCTTCCTATATGGTCGAGGAGACAAAGAGAAACTGAAAAATGATGCCAGCAAAACCCTGCCACTAAACCCACTTTCTGAAACAGAGAGACTCTTGCGTGTGACGTCTTTCGCGCATGCGGGTCACCACAGCCGGACGGAATCAGCCGGACGGAATCAGACAGCCGGCGGACTCACTCACAGAGATTCCTGTCTTTTATAGAGAGATTCAGTCACCTTTCGCTACGGCGACAGGCTGTTCTCCCAGCGTTTTCAGCTTACCCATGCATTTAGGCGCCGCTTCTGCTTCTTAGCCATCATATATTTTACATCTAAAGATTCTCCGTTAGGATTCTTCTACTGGACACAATCTTAATTAAGAGGTTTTGATGTGCAAACAGAGGCCCTATTTTCGGCATTTAATTTGATAACCCAAGCAGACAGAAACGGATGAGTAATATCTTTTTGTGTGTGTCCTCAATACCCGTGGTGTGAAGTGGCTGCAGGCCAGCTCTCAGGACCAGTGAACCTCCTGAGCCCTTCCCCTTCCCTGCAGTCCAAAAGGATTCTGCTGGACCAAACTTCCCCCCAGAGAATACCAACTCCTCCTCTATTAAACTCCTTCCTGCTGAGCCCTTTGTGTCTGGACTTAATTACCCTGTCGGAGGAGCGTTTCATTTAGATCCCGGCCTTTTCATTACAGATGGGGCCTGGCTGCACTCTATCGTGAGGGAAATTCATTCAGTTGAGGAGAATGAAAAAGTAAATAGATGTCAACGGTCTGTTGTCGACATAACATCGTCTTCAATAAAACTTTCTAAAGCAATTCAGTCCCCCCTGGGCCTGCACAAGCTTGCTCATCATGTTTTTTTCATTGCAGGAGACTACTCCCTTTCAAGCAGGATTAAAACATTTCTTGGCCTCCTTCCTCTTGTCCTTGTTGGAGTGGTCTTTCCACAGAGGTGAGACAATGTGACTAAAGTCCATCTTAAAGGCTTGAATGGGTGGGAGCCACCTGCCAATCCCATTTTGATTAGTTGATGGTAATCCACAGCTCACCACACGCCACCGGGTCATCTCCAGGATTTCAAAGCCCCTCAGTGCTGACTCAGGATCAGGCTTCCTTCCCCAGCTTTCCATAACCTTTTCCAGCAGAGGAACCGATGCAAGCTGATTCCAGGTCGGTAAAAACAGGCTTCCGTTTTTTCGCACGCCGCCGCTTCCATGTGAGCAGCCGCACAATATTGTTGGAATCTAACGCAATGAGCAATGTATTTACAAAACATGTTGCTCCACTGAATTTCTCTCTTTAAAACTCTGTTTCTTTATCCAACTGTATCTCTAAGACTTTTTGCCAAGAGAATATCCAGACAATAACTCCTGTGTTTAACAGGAGCTAAAGGACGAGTTACCCAATCTGTTCTAAGGCGTATGGGCGATGTATGAATGAATGAATGGGCTGTGTGTTGTAGTCAGATGACACGTACTGGTTTTAATTGCTTTGAATTTTAGACACATTTTCCTCAGACTATTGACTCTGACTGACAAAACTACTAAATGGAGCCACAGTCAAAACACAACAAGACCATTTTCTTAAGGATTTCCATCCTGGCACCAGGCTGTGTCAACTGCACAGCCTGAACCTACAGTTTAAACACTTTCCATTTCCAGAGTCCTCTTCCTAATTTTTCAAATTCCCTCCCTACGTGATGTCAGCAGTCAGCTGACTGTCAAAAAGCAGTGACCAACCCACAGGCATGGCATCCTTTAAGCTGCAGCAGGTTTGGCAAGATGCCCACTCTGAGCCGTTTCTGCTGACCTGACTCACACACACAGACCAACTAACTGCAATGACATCATTGCTTCAGTCACAGTACAGGCATCCAGCAGGCTGGCATTTTGAAATAGCTGAGCACAGTACCGAACCAACTTGACCGTTGATCTTTCCTCCGCTGTTCTTAAAAAAAAAAAAAAAAAGTAAACGACGGCCATCCCATCAGGAACACAAGTGGATCACATTATCATTAAATCAATGAAAACTGGGACCTGTTGATGGATAGGTGTATCAGTAGGAAAACCTATGAATGCAGTATTTCAAACGTGACATCTGTCTCACAGCCGAAAACTGCCAGGCCATCACAATGGATAAACTTACCAGTGTAAATACAGCCAGTGAAGCACGGCTGGGCTCCTCCTCTATTGTCAACATATTAATCATGTTAACCCCATTTCTGTTAACTGATAACATATCACGTGTGATACTTTTAAGTCAACCCAAATAATAATGTTATTCTGTGTAGCAGAGCTCTGCCAATAATAGTTTTTTTTCCCCCCCAAATCGGACTCTAGTAAAGTCCAAACACACAACCCCAGTGTTGCCGTGTAACAGGCTTTATCAGTCAGTTCAGATAAGCCTCTGTAGCCCAAACAGCCACGTCACCCCTTCTCAAGTCTTCACAGAAGGTCAGGTCAAGGAGATGAAAGGTCAAAGGGTCATCGAGCTCAGCCTAATTAGCCATGTTTGTTTGTCACATAATAATCCTGATTTGTGCGAGGGGGGTGGGACTTAAAAACTGGGGCACCTTTCACCTTATTCAGCCTCACCCTTTCTAAGACATGGTGGGAGAAATCTGTGCTCCCATAGATCTTCACTGAGCAGAGACAAACTCACACCCCATAAACAGAGGAGGTCTTTTAACAAAGTGACACTAAAATGGAAATAAAGGAAAATTCAAATAAAACCTCAGGGAAAGCAAATCTGTAAAACTTGACAAAATACTTGTAGTGCTAAAAGAATACACATATTACTCAGTTATCACACATCATACAAATATTAATAATCCAAACCACCATCTACAAATAATGCATGATGTCAGTCTAACTGCAGCTACAGTATCTACACACATCCACCAACAAAATAACAAACCCCCTTTTACACACACACATGCCCGCCGCCCATCCCTCACCATTCCCCTCCTGTAAGCTGTACCCCAAATAAATGAGGGCTAATCCAAGATTCATTATCATCTCCATTGTGTCCACACACGCAGCATCGTAGCCCATATGTGCCCACGTGCATTTTTAACTCATTAAGCCTCCTTTGTCTCATCTGGTGTGTGTTCAAGTGTGTGTTTGTGTGTGTGCATCGGTCTTAACTTCTTTCAGGAGCCTTGGCAGGCCCAAACTGCAAGGCCTGATGCCAAAGATCAAGCAGATGGTCATTATGAAGATGGCTGGAATTGGGGTTGCTACTCATGTGTGCACTCATTCATTGAGAGCTGGGCAGGGGCAGCTTTGTCTGAAACCAAGTGACATACTGTATTGCCAGTGATCTGGTGACAGATCAGTCTAAAGGGACAAGGACATTACAATGGCACCTTGGAGTTTGACACAGTGAAGATGGGCACATAAACAAAAGTCACACTGACTCAAAAGTAGCTCATTTGTTGTTTATAGACTTTTAGTAAACTCTCTTCCCACCCAAAATCAAACAAAAAGTAGTCCACTTGTTGAAGTTAAAAGTACATTTTGTAATATGGTACAACAAAATATTCAAAAATTAAAGCTGCACTAGGAAAAGCCTGAGACACACCAAACCACTGCAGAAATGGGAGCCACCAGCCAACTAGCACGTACTGTACGTTCTGCTCCTGCGTGAGAGGAAATAACTCTTCATACCAGCAGGTAGCAGCAGTCTGTATTCTGTAGTCAAAAAGGAAAACCGGAAGATTAAGACATACATAAAAATTTTCTAATGTGTGGCTGACATGGTTTTTGCAGAAAAAGTATAATTATGACATTAAAATTCTTCAATTGGCACCGATTCCTTTTCCTTCCTTTTTCCGAAAAATTCCAGAATCAATGAACATGCAAACTTTTTGTACCCTCTTGACTCAAGTTGTTTGTTTGCTTTCGTTGCTTCCGTTTCTCTTCTTGTGCACTTAGCTGAATGGAAAATCACAGTGATTGGCTGTTTAGCGCTCACCGACTGGCTCCGCAGCAACATGCTCAGTTGCCTGAAAAGCTGCCGACAGAGCCAACGAGTGCCAACGGTGCGGGACACACCACAAAAACCGTAATAATATGCTGACTGAGCCAATGTAGTGTGTCTGCTTGGTTAAAAACTCACAAAAGCTGTTGAGGTCTCTGCGCAGGATTTCTTCTAATACTCAAACAGTTGATTCTGCTTGAGGTGGTTAAGTAAATTTATTGTTGGTTTGTTGTACATCTGATCTTTGGTGACCAAACCACTTCAACGTGATGAAGTCGCTCCTCTTCTAGGAACCTACTACTCCACTGTGATGCTGGTAGCAATGTTACTGTCACTTTAGTGGATGGACCGTGTGATTGTGGCTTATAAGGCCTTGTCCACATGTACGTGGGTATTTTGGAAAACGTAGCTTTTTCTCTGTGTTTTGGCCTTTCGTCCACACACAAACTGCGTTTTAGGTCACTGAAAACAGAGCTTTAGCAAAACTCCTTCCAGGGTGAAGATTTTCAGAAACTAGGAAAAATGGATTTTTGTCTTGCAACATCAGAGTGTGCGCCTTTGTCTCCTTCGATTGACGTCAAGACTGTGCGCCGTGTCTGTGTTGTTTACATGAGGTGATTTAGTGCAAAATTAAGTAATATTTTAAACACGGAGCACATTTAACTGATCGTTGATTCTAATATTAATGCAACAGCAGCTGAGTAGGTCAAGCCATCAGGGTCAGTCTCCACATCAGCTGATTGGTGTTCGGCTGAATAGAGATGTTGGGAATTGTTGGCTGTCGTGTTGATTAGATACATGCATTGTGGGAAATTAAGTTAATTTTTCATTAAACTGCAGAAACTTGTAAAAGACGAGCTGATCCCCGTTAATCAATTTAAATCTCTTTTGAAAGATTTAGAGCAGTGTGAATGTATTTTCACATTTTCTTTGAATTGATGTCTCTTATGTTACGGTCCTCAGCCTAGTTGTTGTGTAACTTGTTGACATTTCTTTCGTGTTCCTCTGTTAATTTATATGTTTTGTATTTCTGTTTTATATGTCATTTTTATATTTCTTTTTATATGCATTTTATTGGACGTGTATTGTGATAAGGGCGTCAAAAGAGAGTTTGCTTTCAATGGCTGTCCCCGTTTTAAATAAAAGTAAATAATGATGATGATGGATGATGATACGCCTGCTCTCATTTACCCCCCTTCCTTTTTCTTGAGTCATGAGTTACAGTTACATCACATTCTGTGTAATGGTGTGATGGTAAAATCCAATGACATGCACAAGAAATCACAGTGGAAACATTATTCCACAGCCATACAGTCGCCTAGTTTGCAGACCTCTGAATCACTGCCCACATGTTTATTAGGTCATACACAATGTATGGAGTTAAAGGAAATGGACATATCGGGCTCAGTCATAAGGTCAAGTGAAGACATCTTGTTGTTGTGAGGACACAAATAAACATCAGTGTGCAAAATGTCCTTCTCAAGTGTAGCCCTCTTTGCAGGAAGCACCTGCTGAGCCTTTACTTCATCCTCTTTCCTCCAACAGGAAACCAGGACTGTCACACCTACAGGACTTCACATGAATGTATCCCACTTTATTGTGTTGGCACTAAAGATAAACAAGCCATGCAGGCGGTGTGTGCTTTGATCCATGCCTTTTTTCACAGGAGATTTCACCCTACACCTCTTCCTAATCAACTCCTCTAAATCCGACCATCCGACCATCATCATCATCATCATCATCATCATCATCATGCAACACCTCAGAGGGGGGGAGAGAGAGAGACTGTCTCCCAGGTTAGATATGCACCAGTGAACTAATGATCCTCTTACCTATTTATTCCCACCTGTCAATCTGTGTGTATGGTCCAGACTGGAAGCTGTTGTTTCTCCCGCCAACACAAACACGCAAGGACCCGTCAATGCCAATTACACTGCCGTTATGTAACCGTGAAAGCTGCAAAGTGCAGGGGGCGTTTATTTTAACAAATTAAAATAGCCTTTAGGTGAACGTGAATGGCAGAAAAGACAGACTTTGAGCTAACGTGTGTGGAAGACGTTATAGGCAAAAACCTAAAAAAAAATAAAAACATTGTATACTTAATTTTAATTATACTTTAAATATTGCGTTATTTCAGAGCTCCTGGCAGCTTGCCTATACACGTCTATATTTGAAGAGACTTAACAACACACTGAACTTCAGTTGTCAACAACAATAAACGGTATTTTCAGTATTTCTACGAGCAGCCTCCACGAGGCTCCCTCATGGATTTTGGGGAGAAACAGGAGGAAACCTCTGCACAGGCGAAAACTTTCGGATAAACTTGCCCCCCGTAAATCAACCTTCTACGACAAAGTAAAAGTTTTACACTTACCAGCAGCACTGGGGGGTGTTGAGGACTGAAGCGGAAAGTCTGGGCAGTTTCGGGTTGATTTCTTCAAGCGCTTTTCCTTGTGGAAACCTTAAGCTGGTACTTCAGTTATCGGGAGTCTCATGTTCACCGCTGCTCTGTGTTTGTGGGCAGCGGTGTTCGAACCAGCCAATCAGAGCACTCGGTGCGCTGGGGGCGGGGTCTCAGGCTCACCTGAGTGTCATTTTACACATGAAAAAACAAAAACCTTGCATAGTATTAAGGGCCCTAATAAAGATATGAAAGCATGCTGAATATAAGTGATTCTTTTAATATATATTTTTATTTCTCTTTTTCACATTGTTTTTATGCCATTTTATATTCCTTTGTTCCTCTATCAGGACTAAATACAGAGATCCAAACACTTTATACTACCTCTACCACGTGTTTTTACCAGCTACACTTGTGTCCACTTTACTTGTGTTCTCACAGTGATATATTTTTTGTCCATTGGATGTTTATGATTCTGTAAGGGTTGTACACATTTAAAGACCATCTATTTCAACCTTAAATTTTAACCCTAATTTTTATATAATAATTAATGTATAATTTTCATCTGCTAAAATCTGTGATCTGTGTTGTTGCACCACTGCTCCAAACTCCCAAGTAATTTACTGACCCGAAACATGCATAACATCACAATGTAGGACTGGGCATTTCACATATTTGACAAACATTAAATATGTCCTTATTTGGTGCAACAATAATGCTTTATGCTCATTTCTGTATTTTGCCACCTTCATCAAATGGTTCATTTGGAAGACTTAACACTTCATTACCATTCCTGATTTGAGAAAAGTCACAGGAAAAGAAAGAAAACTATTAGAAACTAACTATTAGATAGAAAAGCTTGCAATATTTTTTGGTTTTAAATGCCACTGTTGCCAATGTCAACAAAACATGCAGGTTAATCTTACCATCGGCCACTTTTACAGCCTTTTGACAGGGTTTTTGTTGAAAATGATGCATGTGCAACACATGCCAATGGTCACCTCTACCATGGACCAGCTGAGAAGAAAGTGGAAGGTCAGAAAAGGTGAAGGTTGTCAGGTATGTAATAACTGGGGGATATTATGACAGCTGGTTCACATTAATTTATCACCTCACCTGTCATGAGTGCCCCTTTTTGCTTGGGGACCATATATACATGCTAGGGACCCCTAAACCAGTGAGTGACACCCCTGCCCGACAGAAATGTAATGATGTTGAGCTCCACAGCATTTCCATATAAACAGCAGTGAGCCAACACTGGCCTACTTCACATTTAACAATGAGCAGGATGAGTCCCTTCACATGCAGCGATCTTTTCAGGGGCTATTCAGAGCTGCCCGGTCTCGTGAGGGGGGAAGCAGGACAGGTTTGTGTTGAGTTTCAGCCTCACCCTGTCTATTGTGGAGTGAAACCATGGCATTTTTTTTGTCATAAATACTTAAGGAAACAGCCAGTCTTCCAGCTGCCAAGCCTGCCTCCCTGCCAGCTGACCCTTTTAAGCTGCCTGAAACTGGATATCGTTCTGTTGTGGGCCAATGACACAACTACAGTAGATGATAGTTAACAGAAACCTTTATTTGTCAAAAAATGTAAACTCGCGCTTGTCTCTTTTTTTTCATTTTCCAGGTATTGCAGTATTGGATTACTATACTGGTTAACAGGTTAAACATTTTTAGTTCAGTAAAGTGCAGGTTTGCTTCTACAAACAGAGTTCAACCTCACTGACAGGACACGCTGCTAATGAGTAACACTATATCAAGATATGGTCCTTACTTGAGTGTCCTTCCTTATACTCTCAGTAATTTCTGAATCAGTGCACTGCTAGAGTCAGTCATTGTTGGAATAAAATAAAACTTTGCCATCTATGGCTCCATACACGTGAAAATAACAGTAAAACTCCTGAAGACTCAGAAATCATTGAATTAAAGCAAAGCATGTCTATTCTTAATAAATAAGACTCTGCAATCATATGACCATCAGAGATAGGCAGTATTTCAATTGTATGTATTTCAAATACAAATACATTGTTACATACTTTGGAGTTTTTTGTAATTTTGTTATAAGAAAAATAAGCAAAATTGTATTTATGCTTTTGAAATATTTAAAATACATTAGCCTTTTTAATATATCATTTTATTCTCAGATAAGACACAGGTTTAAACTGTGGGACAAAAAACAATTAGCTGAAACACACTCTTTGGCAAATGCAAGAGAATCACATGTCATGTCCTATCAGGTACAGCAATGTGATCATTGCACAGGTGTTACTAATAGTATTAATAATGTCTCTGTAAGTGTCCCAGTAAGCCATGACAGTGTGACAGTGAGCCACCATGAACAATACGAGGACCCTTGGACTGATGCAGCAAAGTAGAATTCAGCCATTATTAATTTTATCATCTTCACCTGTGCTTTTCCTCATGTCACATGTCAACATGTCCTCTATGAAGGGGCCTATAATGAACTTGTCTATGCCTCTTACTCATGCCTCTACCTTTAAATAGTTAGTGTGCAAACATATATATAAATGTGTGCTTGTAATTATTGACAATCCTCAGTATATCCAAGTTAAGTGTTACAAAGTCATACCTGCTGAGGAAACCCTCATTTTTTATTCCTTATTCCCTGTTCCTAATTCTGAGTGATTATTGCTGCTTTTAATGTCATTAGTTAACCAATGTGTTTCCTGTTAAAACAATTCAGATTCGGATTTTAGGCACACAATAAATATTTGGACACTGCTACATCAAAAATCTGCAAAAGACTGCACAGCACAGAATACTGTGTAAAAAGTCCTGATAAGTAAAGACTGAAGAATTCAAACTGAAGAATGTAATACAGTAAGGTTCTCACAGCTGGAACGAAATCTACAAAAAGTGGGCAGGTCAGATATCTGTCACAAAACAAAAATGAAAACAAACAAATATGTAAGAAACGAGGAGATAGTTTAGAACATTTTAGTGGTAAAACACTGGCTAAAAAGTCAACAATTACACCAAACTTATAGCCAATCAATAAAACAATACGGAATATTTTATAAAGAGAGAAAGACAGGCAGATGTCATGAACAAGAAATTTACATTCAACACACCCCTCGCCCTGAACGAGCTCCTAACCTTTACACAACTGCCACCTAGTGATGAAAATTGACAAATGAACATCCATTTTATGTCACTGAAGACAGCTGGACATATCACAGTATTATAAATTGAATGATGGCTACCACTTTAAGAACATGACCACTTTAGTGAAAGAATTGTACAAAGAATCTGAACATATATTTTCCATGTTGAGGGTTTGGGTTGTTAAATGCCTCCACTTGAGAAACAGCTTTTTCAGACCCACACTTAGCAATGAGTTGCAGTTAATTCACCAGACAAAAAGCATGATCCTTTGTTCTGCTACAGCGATAAGATCCTAAAAAGTCCAAACTACACAGAGCCAGAAGACATTGATGCTGATCATGATCCACATTGTCCTCTAAAGAAGGCTCAGATTTGTTCTACAACCTCCTCTACATCTAATAGTCGAGGCAATGCAGAAATTTGGATGTGTCACATAAAGGTCACCATCATCAGGACAGGCTGCTCTATTGGTTCCAGGGCCTACATGATTTGGTGCCACTCAAATTCATGACATTATATCAACATTTAAAATCAAGCCTATAAGATTCCCTCAAGACATGATTTAAGACATAGGCAAATAACAAAACACTGCTGATGTTTTAGGGTTTTTCTCCTTTATTGAAAAATCCAGAGTCTATGAATATGTGTATTATTTTTAAGTAGAAAAGTTTAAATGCTAGACACGAGATGACTCCCACGTCCATCCCACTCCCAAAGTCCATTCTCGGTGTGTGTGTGTGTGCACTGGAGGTTTCAAGTTTCCGCACTTATTTAAGTTGCACATTGGACCATGATTGACTTATGAACCTCTCCTGCTCATGCACGTCTTCAACTGAGATTTTAAGACGAGCACAGAGAAACTTTCCCCTTCTGCAGATGAATGTCAAGCTCTGCACATGCTTCCTTCTGCACAGTGAAACAATGTGCATCTGTAAGCTAACAAATACATACATTAATAATAATACATACATCTTTTTTTAAAGATGAAAAATTCTGTGGATGTACAGTTAAAATGCAGCTATGACTGTGGCCGTACCAGATAAAGTAATGAAGAAACTAGACTGTATCATGTCCTGATTCACTTCAGTGACTCTAGCAAACAACGTCTCACAAGTTCTTATAGTTTTAAAACTGCCTTGTTGACTTAATATATTACTGTTTAGGTCAATTTGACCAGGAACAAAATGGATGTTTAACTGAACCAATACAACGGGAAAAAATGTGTCCTAATGTGTTATTTTTTTTTTGAAGATACATACTATGGTAAACTATGGAGACTGATCTGAAGATGTATAAAACGCTTGTAATCAATCAATTTGGGATTACGAATACAGAGATTATTGTGGGATTTATAGGTAACGTGTGTCTCCATGGTTATTCAGCAGCCTAGCAACAACAGCGAACGATACAAATCCAGCTTAACTGAAAAAATTAAACAATGCTGTACAGTACTATTGACAAATATGTGCATTTAAAATCGTTGTTTGTCAGTTTTAATGCAGACGCGATTTACTCTGTGCTACTACTTATTTTTGTTAAATCTACGGTATGTAGGTATTTGTAAGTAGTCATGAATGATCTGGTGCTTTTAATTGAGTGTTATGGTAATTTTATTGAATCATTGTTTGTTATGAATTTACATGTTGAGTTTTAAGTATAAAGGGCCAACGTGGGATGGGCACTGCTAGCTTAGGTAACAAATGCACTGACATGTGGCATTGGTACATTGGTTTATAGTCCATACATGTCCCAATTAAAATAATCACAAAATAAATACATTTAGTGCAGCAAAATGTTTTTTGTAGTGTAATAAAGGTATCATTATCCAAGCCACAAGTTATATTATGATTGCTTGAAAGTACTAAAATCGTTCCACCACAAAAAATAAAAAATAAAAATGACAATGCCAAATGTACTGCACTGGGTGTAGTGTGATCATTCACCACCACCCACAGCGCCCTCCCTTAATCTCCCAGGATGCATCTTGTGCCAACTATGACTCTGTCCAGTTTAAAATCGCTCAACTGATCCCTCCAAGTACAATATGTTCCCAAAGTAATGAGCTGACTCCATCCAATCATTTAAGACATGATGCCTGGCCTCCAGAAGATGGAGCCATTTTCCACCAAATGACTTGGCCACATTACTTCAGAGACATGGACCTGAGGCGTGGAAGCTGCAGGGAGCAGGGAGGTGTAAGGACGTTGCAAGCAGTTTAGCGTCCCACTGGGATCTTTTGTCTGGGTGCTTGGAGGCAGCTTGAGCTTACTGGCCCCATTTGCACCATATGCCAGGACAGGCCTGGCTGTCACATCAGATGAGGACCTCTGTGTGATGGCATAACTGACCGTGCAGCTTTCAAGTGCACATTCAGTCGCTGCACACCATCCATCCCTTTTAATAAATAAATGCAGTTAAAATGGGTGGCTGCAAAGATGTCGAAGGATAGAATTGAAGTTAAATCTGTTTTTGTTGCAGATTTGAAGCTTAAATTTCCCTTGACGTGTGCCTTTATGGCATTACATCATGATGTAACTTGATGACTGTCAAATTAATTTAATAGATATGATCTTTTAAGGATAAGTGCATTATTGAATGCCTCTAAACATATATCTGATACTTATTTTGTGCCCATTATAATATGCTGGAAGTTGGTTGATATACCTTTTCACTTAAATCCCTGCACACACATTGAATTTAGGGCCTTCTTTTGATCTATTATAGCATTTCCACAGTTAGGCTCCTTATGAATGGTGAGACTGATCTGAATTAAAGTCAAAAACATGAAATCTCGTATTGGAAATAAGATTTATTTGCCAACAATATTTCAACATATTTTGCTCTCAGAGGTAACTGCAATAACATGCCTGACATTTAGCATCTTCATCATGTTGTACCCATGTTTTTGAAGCAAAGTGTTCTGTAGGCGGCATCATTCATCCACCACCATTGGTATTACACAGTCAATACAATCAGAAAATCCTTAGAATGTCTCAATAAGTTTAAATGCACTGGCTGGAAGAAGTAAATGTAAGCTCTCCTTATTTAACTTAGGTCTCAAACGCCAATACGTAAATAATGTGAGACAATACAAATACAATTCATCTACAAAGTGTATTGCTGCAGATATTTTAATCATTAAAACAATTTCTTAAATTACTTTAAACATTTTAGGTGGATATAAATCTGTCCTCAAGACATGCATATAATAACCCCCAAATGCACGTTATGCTTCTATAGGAATGCCTTTTGCACCTGAGTAAGTAGGCCATTTTCTAGCAAAGCTTTGATGATACAGCAATTTATTCTTTTCAAACAAAAATACATTTTATGACCTACTTATGTCCTCCTGAAGTCATTTAGAGTAGGGATATAATAGCACAGCTGTCAGTAATGAATTAGCTACAATAATAAGGTAGTAAATAAGAAGGTATAACTTTCACTGAATTATGATGGGACTGATTAAATCTTTCACGCTTCCTCTGTTTGGCAATACAATATAATATTTTCGAACTTCTCAGTCTAAACTAACTCTGATTCGCAAACATAAAGATGGGTTTTACCTTTAGCCCGTCATTATCCAATACAATGTACATACAGTAGCTACATCGATAAAGTCGTCAAAATAGCACAGGGGGCAACGATACAAAGTAGTTAAATTGTTTAACTGACTAGCAAGAAGACGTATAATTAACAACGTACACTGCTTAAAACGGAAAAACCAACCAAATAACTAGAAATGCAACGTGAATGCACGCACTCACTGCAGCTAACTAGCCTGCTGGCTAACGTTAGAACACCAACGTGCCTTAACCGATTATCCCAGCAACATAATTAGTTTGTCAGATCTCTTAACGTAACTGCTGGACTGTTGCGTGAAGCTGAAATATTGATAACTGCAACATTATGTTTGCCCTGGGAGCCTATAGGTGAGCGACTAACATTCGAAGGTAACCTAGTTAGCATTATTAGCTGTGTTAATAAAGGACTGGAATCTGACATGCTAATGTAAGACGTCGGTACAGCTAGCGCCCAAACATCACCTAAGACATCGAGTTCTTCACTATTGCGTGCGTGATATTGTCTAGTTACGACACGAAACAGTAGATAATTATTTGCTAACGAGAGATGTCAATTGGATTAACGTACACGAAAACTGTTCAGAACAGGTTCGTCATAATGTTGCTTATTTAGCTAACGATTGCTAAGCTAATAAGCTAGCACATGACCGACTCGTTAGCCCAGAATTCGGTTTACGAGTGGGGAGTCCAAACAGCCGTGAGGTGAACTCGGGTGTGTCCCACTTTGTTTGCAAAGAACAGCGCTATTTTTGAAAACCACACGCAAGGACATGCACTTTTTCGCTATCCAGTGTCAATTCCTCAAAATGGGGTCTGCTAACGTACGTCTCCGCCATTTTGTGACAGGTTTTTCATTGAGCAAAGGGGTACGTGTAATGGTTGAATGTAACCCCATCAAGAAGATATCCGCTTGGCAGTTACAGGGAGAAGGGATCATGAGTAATTTTCAACCATCCCGTGAGATACAAAGTCCTTTTGAAGTGGTCAGCAAGGGATAGGGGCAGCTTACCGCTAGGTTCACAAGTTTCCAGCAATAAAGTGCACCATGATGGGAAAAAAAATCAAATACTTTTGCGGCAATATGTGAACCACCAAAAACAAACACCACAAATAGGTTTAACAGATGGTCATCACAGTATAATGAAATTAAGAAATTTTAACTAACATTAGATGGCGTGTTTATTGTGTAACCCCCCCTCCCCCAAATCAACAAGATTCAAATAAAAAAATAATAAACCAAATCAATATCAACTCATATATAATGTTAATTATGTTATATTTAATACATAAATTATTTTTTTCATATATATATATATAATCAGCCAGTTTGTGTCATGTCAATTAAATCACAGTTGTATTTCAATCTCACATAGATGCACAGATATCAAAAATAATTTAAGTAATGTCACAATTATATGGCCAAAATCATTTGCAAGAAAAATCATTTTCAGAAAATGTATATAAATGTTTAAATATAGTCAGTCTTGTGGTAAACATAATTACCCCTGTATTTATAAACATACTTGTCTTTTCTTCTTAAATGTTGAAAAGACTTATTTCTTACAGAAGTAAAAAGTATATCCTTATACCTCTTTTTTTATAGAATGTATTTATTCTCACTAAATATGATTTACTGCAGTGTTGGTTTTAAGCGGCAGCATGTTTAAAAAAAAATATATTTCCATGGTACTTGTAAATATGAACTTGTTAGAGAGTAACTAAAGTTTTTTTCTTTCCTAATGGAAATACCCTATCTTCATTTAACTATTATCAGTGGGGTAAAATAACATGTAGTTAATTTTGAAGCCAGTTTTAAATCTAAGGCTTTATGTCTCTCTGGAAAAAAAGTATTTTACCAATAATTATGGGGTTGCCCTCCATTACAGGCCTGGTTGGGATAACAAGGGAGCTATGTTAATTAGTGTTATCCCCTCCCCCACGGGATATTTCCATGTACCTCCTGACCCGTTTTCCAAACAGAGACGAGTTGTCAGACGGTCCCTAAAAAAGAAAACAGTCTCTATTGTTCCTGCACCCGCTCGGCTCTGGACGGTGCAGTACCGCATGTGGCCGCAGAGGGCGCTGCATGCATGGCAGGCCGTGCTCCGCGGCCTTCACATCTTTTTGTCTGAGAACTGGATCCCTCTGCCGCTCTACAGTGTGTGCGATAGCCTCGGAGCTGCGTCCGTAACACACTGTCAAACCACTCCAAACGAATACAACCGCGACCAAAAGCATTTATTCTACACATTCTGCCATGGCGTTTCTAATCTGCCGGTAAATCGTTCGTATTTCTGACTGTTCGTCGGAACTTAGTCCGGGGTTGAATCGGGCTTGCTTTCTGTGTGCATCAGTCTTTATTAGCGAGCTGCCGCTCTTCTTGCTATCAGCTATTTCTTTAACTTTTTAAACACTCAGCTTCGCGAATGACTGAGCGCCGGCGGAGTATGGGATCCTTGGTGTCTTAAGAAGCGACTGAAGTGGGGTTTAACCGTTTTTGCATGCAAAAACAATGGCAAATTCGACGGGGAAAAATCTACTAGATCAGCGAAGGAAAGGACAGGCTTTCCTGGACGAGCTGCGGCAATTTCACCAAAGCAGAGGGTGAGATTGGGGCGTCTTTATTCCCAAGAAATATAACTTTATATCTTCATTGCATGTGACTGTGAGTTAACCAAAACTATTATTTAAACATTTGTGTATTTATTTCTCGTGTTATCCCCTCAGATCACCGTTCAAGAAGATTCCTTTCGTGGGTGGGAAAGAGCTGGATCTGAATGCTCTCTATATCAGAGTCGTCTCTTTAGGTGGATTTGCTAAGGTGAGTGGGAACTAAAAGTGGATTTTCTCCACACTCTGCTGTCTGTGGACTCCTCAGTGGACCACTCTACAACTCCGTGTGGGTAACCTGGGACAAGTGTAACCCTCTAGAAAAAAACGTTAGTGGGTCCGTGTCGGCCTTGTGCTAGTTTGCCATGTATCTCTATGCAATGTGGTGGCTTGTGTTGTTGTGTGGTTTGAATTGGGAGTCCAACCGCTCGGAGTCAGAGTGCAGTTGGAGCGACTCAAAATTAGCGGGCACGTTTAACATCGATTATCGGCACGGAGCCCGGCCTCGGGAAACACCGCGTAGGACACAGCGCGTCGCTCCGGCTTTTGCCGGTGGTTTTTACGCAGGGGAAGCTTGATTTTTCTTTCTCGCCATAGCCATCTTTCTTCGGCTTCATGGCTGTTCACAAAATGTAGGCCTCACAGGCCCATGTAGTGTATACAACACACGGCAGTAAAACCTACTCCAAAATCAAACGGCTCGCCGCAAGCTAAACCATTTCTCTACTGATGGAGACAGTTTGTTGGAGTTTAGCCTCCTTACGTTTTAACGCCAAAATGGAAAATAAAAGTTAGCTTGTTAGCTGTAGTGCTAACTAGCCTCAACAGTAACGTTAGTATCCTAAAGGGAGTTGTATTTACTGATGTGTCAAATGTAAATATGTTCGTATAACAAACATTAATAGCTAATTAAAAAGCTATCATACGAAATGTCATCCCAGATAATTTCACTCTTTTCACTGTTTTTATATATTTTCAGCAGTTTGAGGAAAGTTATTGATTAGTGATTCTGATATTGCCTCATTGGGGGAACCTGTAGCAGAACAGATGGTTGCGGTGTAACCGCTCTTTTTGTTGTTGCCAGCGTTTTATCTCCTAACGAACTCATTTTCCCTCTTTCAGGTCTCTGACAGAAACCAATGGATTGAACTTGGAGAAGAGTTTAACTTTCCAAGGAGTTGTTCCAACGCTGCATTTGCTTTAAAACAGTACTACCTTCGGTAAGTAGCATGGCCATGCAGCTCTCTTCCTCTCAGGTAGCATGTGGGAAGTGTTTACAACTGTTAAGATGCAGTCAGCAGGATCTAGCCTCTCAGCTCCCCTCTGCTACGAAGCAGCACTATTACTATCTAAAGGTCTACATTATGTACATTTGCCATGACATGTAGATATGTATGTACTCACTTGCCTTTTCCACACAAGCACAGAATGCTGATCTGTCTTTTGTTGGACCAAAAAATATAAGCTAGGCAAATGTATCTTCTGTCTTTGTCTCTGACATAGTGTTGGAAAACACACCCAAGGAGCTTTTTCTCCGTAATAGCCCTAAACCATAAACTAATGACATTTATTCCTGTCTGGAAAAGGTGTGGTCTTAGGCCCTTGCTTTTGATATAGTGATTAACTAATGATTGAACAGCTTTGGGTGCTGTAACGTGCAGCATTCAGCCATAACACAGTCAGCTGCCGGTGATGGTAGTCTGGTGTAAATGCAGCTCTCTGCAACAGCTGGCATTTGTGGTTTTGGTGTTATTGCTTTCTCTGTGCTGCTTTTCTTCTCTTCCCTACTTCATGTAACGATTGTTCCCATCACTTGCACCTCCCTGCAGGGGATTACACTTCTGTAGCAGAGAAACGTTTGTATCCTCTCATGGATATTTTACTGGCAACTGCAGGTCACTTGGTTGATATCATGAGCAGCGGTTACTTATATATGCATTTTTACTAAGTTGGCTTTTGCTGCTTGGTGTTGCAGGTTGGAAGTGTAGCAGTCAGTTTGAGCACGAAATATGCACAGCTGATGAGACTTGTAGTTCTGAAAAAGTTCACAGATAAACCACCGTTTCTCTGCAGGAGAGTAACACCTTAGGCACTTGTAGGCTTGCAGTGCTGCTGAAGTTAGCTGAGGTCTTTCTTATTACTGTAATGGCCACAAACCCTATTAACCAGCTTATTATTTAGTGTAAATGACCAAATATTTTATACACTATTTTTTTTCTAAAGTATGGCATCATGAAATTTGATGTAATGGTATTCTTGGAAGCTCATAAGACAGACGTTGTTAAGACAGCTGATAAGACACGACGTTTAGGTCTTTGAGTGGAAGTAGCTATACTGCAAAAGTGTTGAGTTTCTGTGGTCTGATTTATTTGTGAACTTATTCTCAAATACTTAGTAAAGCACTGCCATTCAGAAATCTGCTCTTGTCTTTGTCTAACAGGCTTAGATTTGAGTGTGCCTAAAGTACTTGTCAACTGATGATCATATTTGTTGAGTCTCTATAATATTTTTCGGAGGACAAAGTTAGGCCAGCTCACGTATCTATTATCTTATGCCAGAATGGTTTATAAATATCAGTAGGCCGATACCTACTGGTGAATCATTTGGAGCCATTAACATCATGACTTTAAGAATGATCCCCCCCCCCCTGAAATTTTCACATGTTGCTTAGAACAGCTAAGTCACTGTAATGACATGCCGACTATCACACTCCTGACACGACGGCCATTGGAGCTACTTTGCAAAGTTTATCTATGGCAGTTCATTGTAGTGGATGTCAGAGGCAGCAGGCAGCTAGACTCGTCTTGCCTCAACCAAGGCTGATAAGAGACTATCCTCGCCTTGCTTGAGTTTAAAAAATAGAAAATAGAGTTTTTTTTCCCCTTCCTATTTTTCTGTGCAAAAATGGGCTTATAATGTAATCATTGTGGGAGGAAGAAATTTTATTTAATCTTGCTCTCATCCAGGCATGTCAGTGGTCATAGGCAGTTACACGGTGGATATGTGCTCCCTGGAGCTGGTTCAGATTCAGTGTCTCGCTCAAGGACACTTAAGCAGGGTGGATGTTTTGCTAATATCAGGTGTTAATCTTGATTATCCAGTTGAATGACCATCTGTAACCACTGGCTGCTCAGGCATTTTTAAGCTGTGTGTGCATTTTTCAGATTGCAACTGAAATAATTTATGAATGTGTGTTTTGTAGGTGATTATTATATATCCTAAAAGCAGTATTAAGTAACATTTAACAAGATAGTAATTTTGCTTGGTATTTTGTATTAATGCCTTTTTAATAAGCTCAACATCAAGTTGACAACTCTGGTGCTGATTGCTGATGCTTGAATGAATTCAAATGATTTTATCAGGAAGGACTTGTGACTTCTCCGATACAGGATGGTCTGTCTGTTGACCCAGGTTTCCCTGCTGAATGAATAGGACGATCATGATGTGGCTCTCTCTCTCTGGTCAGCACTTCCCACTCAGAGCAGAGTAATAAGCAGCACTGAAGTTCAGTGCCAGCTCCTGCTGCTGTCCATTTGATATCTGAATGTCACTCGGC
This sequence comes from Hollardia meadi, assembly GCA_037974645.1. Lineage (NCBI taxonomy): Eukaryota > Metazoa > Chordata > Actinopteri > Tetraodontiformes > Triacanthodidae > Hollardia > Hollardia meadi. The sequence continues at coordinate 32,410 of JBBPCS010000902.1, read as the reverse complement.
AATAAGTGAGCAATGCTTGCCAGAAACATTTTTTCCAGCGCGTTTTCAACTTGTTGAAACTCTGCTTTGACATCAGTCCTACCGATGGCACTGATTTCATTTCAACTTTGGGGGAGGGAAGGATTCACACTGTGGATCAAAGCTTTGGCGTCACATCACATTAACACACTAAGGGCACAGTTGAATTGCAGCTCTGTTTTTGGCTTGCTACATTGGCAAGATTGAAACAAAATGTATGAAAATAAATGAGAGGTGTTCAGTTGTGAGAATGAGAATTATTGATCATTGAGACATACAGTAAGATGTTCGTCAAGCAGACTGATTAGAAAGTAGTGTTTAAAAAAAAAAAAGAACATGGCAAAAATGTCTTGGCCAGAGCTTCCATGGGCCATGGAAATGCTTGAAAGTTTGAAGATTTGAGGAAAGTTTTTTTTATAGAGTTTTTGTAAATTCTTGAACAGTATTAGAATGTATAATTCTCCATTTTTTATTTTCATAATTTGACATACATTTATGTTCTACATCTGTGCACTCTGTTTCAATAGATTGGGTTAGAGTTATTAATGTCTGCTTCCATTTTTTCTGATTTGGATGATTCTCCGCCATTACTAATTCACATCTCCATGTTTTTTCTCTACTATTAGTAGTTTCATATGATTTCGGACTGGTTTACACTAAGCTCTCAACCCTCGTGGGGCAACCGAGTCCTGGTTTTTCAGTAATGCTGACCCTACAATAGTGGATAATTGGGCAGATTTTGGGTCCGAATCGCCCCTCCTGACAATTACAGGGGTGTTCCCGATTCGAGGCTGGTCTGAACAGATTATCTTCCCAAATGATCCTGTACTGTGAGGGGTTTACAGACATAATCTTAATGTTACAGACTGGACCCGAGTCTCTGCAATTTCAGACTCCTTGAGGACCTGTATTATGAAAGGAACAGCCATGGAATATTGAGCCAAAACCTGCAATAGCAGATGAGAGCAAAGTGACAGAGAAGCGTCACCAGCCAGATGTTGCATACTTGTGTAGAACAGAAAAATGGCCAGCACCTGCACGAATAGGACTTTGGTCACCCGAGCCAGGTGGACGGTAGAAAAGGAGGACAAGCTTGTGAAATTATTGCCATAGTATACTACATTTATTATGCACTTACTACTTGACAAACTCCCCTCCACCTGTGTACAAATAACCGTAAGGTTAGCTTATAGCAGTATCTTGCACTAGCCCTGGTTGAGACTGAAAATAAAACTTTCCAACAGCATGCTGCAAAATGTAGAAGCTATGCTGATTCTATCTTCTCAGACATGACTTCATCACAGTTTTTTTTCAGTTTTTTTCATTTTCCAGTGCAAAACCTAGCACACGCAAGTGCAACCAATAAAATTTGGTTAAACCTCTCTGACGTTTTTAAAATCGGTTCAGACTTGAAAATTCTGTACTAGTGTGTACCAGGCATAAAACACCATCCAGTTAGTCTGCATGCATGGTAATTTGAGGGCGAATGAAAGATGTTTTAAAATAAAGCCTCTGCTGTTGCTAAAATATTTGACTTCTTTTCCAAACTGCAGCACACTGAACACAGTAGCCAAGTCAGGTGACAGATACCCTGGTTCAACCTTTGTTTGCCCTCTCCACCGCATTCCCATAGGGAGGAAATCAGGCCCAGGGGGCACTGACATCTAGGAACTACACCCTGAATTCTCTGTGTTACCTTAAATTTGTTATATCTATTGACTTGATGAGGGTTGTACTCGTGGTTGGAAGTGTTTAAAAGAAGAAACTGTTTTCCAGCCTTGTTTAACAGTTTAAGTGGGCTCTGTGATATCCTGTCATGTCATATGGCATCTGTTGTGAGGAATGATATTTTTTAATGAAGCCTTGATTTGATGAACACTTCTAGCAGCGATCTGTTGAAGGTATTTTGATTCATCAGTGCTTAGTTCCAATAGTAAAGTACAGATCAGATTCACCTTTTGACCAGTGCTACATTATGAGTGAGTTTGGCTTGTAGCTCTGCTACCAAGGACTGTCCTCAGTGACTATAGAAAAAGAAAGCAGCTCTTGACTATACCCCTTTCTGCTGAATCAACCACTGCCAAATTAACCTGTCTATTTCAGAGATGAAAATGCTGCACCTTAACTGTTTGCAGTGTAGAGAATTAGGTGCAATCAGATTCACGGGTTTACTCATTTAGGCCAATATTTGAATGTTTCACATTTTGGTATTAATCCTCTGCTAACGCCCGACTAGTTGCACATGTGTTTCTCAACTGTTACTACTTTATGACCCCACTTTTAGGGCCCAAAATTCTCACGACCCCAGCAATTAGACAGTATTTTAGTTGTCATGTGAATTTGAGCATGACATACTTTTGCTTCTATTTTCCAGCCAGCAGCAAGTGGATTATAATTAATAGTATTTGTTTTATTGAAAAAATATCAATTAAGTGTATGAAAATCAATCTTAAAGATCTGCTGTGACCCTGACTGCATATCAAACCTTGCAATTTGGACAAAGTTCGAAAGAAGTCCAAACACCACTCCTTGTGTGGAGAAGCCACCAGGAGCATGTATGATACAAAGGCATTTTTTAAAATTTAATTGGATTGTATAGAGATGTAGACAAAGTTGAAATCTGAAATGAAAATGTTTTACAGACATTGAAGTATTTGAAGGCCACTGTATCAACGTATCTTTCCACCTATTTAAGTGTTAAAGTAGTATTTGAAGTTAATGGTGCCAATCTGCATGGTTAATGTTGCGTGCAATGTCAAGTCTTGATTTTCAGATGACATACTTCAGGCAGTTCTCACCGGATTTGGTCATTTAATTAAGTAAAAGACACCGTGATATTTTCTACTGAAAAAGAAAAATGGAAAACAAACCATCTCCCAGCCTTACACCACAGACACATTTCACTACCCTTTTCCACTTGTGTTAATTTTCACACCTGGTTATGAGATTATTCTGGGTACCATCATGCTTGTTGATCCTGCTCTGCTTCATATGAATGTTGATAGACTCTCCCACTCATCTGAAACATCTGGATGAAGTGGCCTTTGATCTGGCTTGCATTAGCTGTGCTTGTATTCCCCCGCCTCATCCGAGCTGCTGCTGCTGCTCAGATGACGACTGGTTATGGATAAAGACAAGGCTGTGTGGGGCTAGTGTTTGTCCGTTTCTGCCTTTTTTTATACAGCATAATAAGAGACTTTTAACAAAATAAGAGCTGTAGCGCCAACTTGCTATCACAGATAACATCTGAAGGCTCTTTAGACTTTGTGTTTTTGGCCTGTCTGTAATTTAAAACTACCCTCCAGCAGTGTTGGCCACCACTGATAGCCTAATCTCCTTCTCTCAGTCTCCTTGCTAACCAGTGGGATGGACAGAATCTGACTTGTACATGACAGTAGACCTAGAATCTGGCATTACCACTTCATTAGATAGATCATATGGTTAAAATGTTTGCTGTGGTTGTTATGAAGGCTGCAGCTCTTCAGTAGAAGTAGATTCACATCACTGTGCATTTTACACATAACTGTTTATTCTCTGCATGTAGTCCTTTCCAAGTAATGGGAACCAGTCTTAGTCAGTCAATTTTGATGGCAGAGGAAACCCATGTGTATATGAGATTGTACATACTCTATGCAGATACTCTCTAGTGAGATTTCCTATTTCATTGCTAACAATTTCTAAGCCTACACAATTGTCAGTTTCTCCACACTCAAGAAATTAAATCTACATGTTTTTTTTAAAGATTGGGGAAAATTCAATAAATTTTCATGCAAATGCAGGAAAATTAAAACCTTTTTTTCTTTAAACTGCACTACCTGCAAGACTAATCATTATGCATATTTCTTTTTTTAAATCCAGGTTATCACACACAGCTGATAACTGTCAGTATCAGGTGCTTCAACTAAGTAGAACCTGACTAGTTAGCGACTTAGCTACATGGCTTAGACAATCTGAATCAAGTCGATTCTGAAAATTCTCCTATCCACGTCCGTAGCCTCTTGTAACAACGAGATTTTTTTAGTCTCCATTATAAATGCGATTTGTCAAATTCACTATGAGATAGCTACCTGGAGTTGGGCAACACCTGGAGTCCTGACTGCAGTGGGTGGTGGTAACTATTCATGTCACGGATTGGGAGAGTTGTTTTTTTTTGACTCAAGACAATTAATGTAGGCAGCTTTCTCCTACATTAATCCTTAACTAAAAATAAACTTTTTGTGTTGTAATAACTCTGGATGAGTTATGGATGAAGACATCTAGAGATGTTCCAATGCCCTTTTTCCTTCTCGATACCGATACCTGAACTTGGCGTATCGACTGATGCGGAGTAATGATTCGATACATTGTGTTTAAAAAACTAAAAATTACTTTTTTAGCACCTGTATACTACTCACCCTTTATTAATGGTCTGTTACTGATGTGCTTGAAGTCGCTTGCCAGTTATAGATATTGTCTGCTTATATAGCAAAAAAGTTGTATGCCGGTGAAGGGGTCGCTGCGGAGTCTTGTTTCTAATAAATAAATTATACGGTATCAGATTGTTGCAAGCACTTTTTAGCACCGATTTTTAGGCAATATCGGAGGCCTTACTCATGCTGGTATTTGAACAACCATATGCCAACATGAAACAACAAAAATCCTGAATTAATTGAACTAATGTGATGCAAAGCCAGCCGTAACCCAGTATATTCATTGAGCCTTGCAGCTGAGGCTGGAGCTTTTTCCAGATTGCACTGAAAAGCAGTCATACAAAGTATGACATCTTCTCCTTGACCGGTATGTCTTGTGTCTTCTGTCGGTGTGAAAAGTCTTCTGCAAAAATACTTGTTTGAACCCAGGAAATGCTGCTAACAACTGAGCTACCATGCCATTGAGATAGACCAGGCTGATATCTGACATAGAAATGCTTGCATAAAAGAGTTGAGTTGTATTGGTATAGCTTATTTTTGTGCTGACCTTTCCGCGTGCATACATGCATTGATCACAAAGGTGAAACAGACTTCTCCTTTGCCACTTGCATGAGTCACAGGTATACCATTAGAGCACAACAGTCAGTATTACAGTCAAGTAATTGGGGTTATTCTGTTTTATTGTTTTTAAGTCACGTTTTAAGTCATATGGATGCTGTCAAGTTATTAGCTTTATGCTATATTGTGAGTCCAAGTTTGCTTTCAGGCAGCAAATTGTCTGTTCTGTAAATGATCTAGCTTTTACATCATTTTCTCATTTGGCTCTGCTGTCAGTAAATTTTTCTGTTATTGAAGCAAACCACCCTCAGCCTGTGTTGGACAGCCAGCTCCATTACATCCCAAGAAACATTTCTGTTGATGTGTTTTGAATGTCTGCATCCACATCCAGCAGGGGGCAATCGACTCCCACACACAGACATACTGAGGGCATTTGGGCAGCCAGGCAGCTGAAAGTAATTGAAGCCAGGAGTATCTGTACTGGTGAGACCCAGATGACCGTAAATAACACAATACTAATGACAGAGGCTGTGGCCACAACGCTTTCTATTCATCACGTCCCATAACAGTCAGTCAGTTTCTCTCCCTCTGCACTTATTGGATTATTTTGTGGTGTCTTCTGTTGGGTGGTGGTCATGTGCTACTGGGAGGGGATTGATGTTCCTCTCGTCATGCATACATGAAAAAGGGGAAGTGCAGACACGAGCAGCTGCAGTCAGTCCCATGCCCCCACTCGTCTTTACCCACAGCCTTTTTCTTGCTTATGCCCAGACAGCAGTTGATGACGCTGCATTCGGGGCTGGGGCCTATCTCTCTTGCACGCCCCACTCTCTACAAATGAAGGCAGAATGTATTTATAGTCCAGCGTGTCACCCGGCAGCCAGCGGACGGGGGATTACCTTGGCCACGATGAACAAGCGGGGCCTCATTCAGAAACAGGCGCTCGCTTGCTTGGTGACTCACTGCCACACGAGCAGGGTTCACCACACTATCACTGCTGAGGTATTTTGCTGCGTGTGTGTGTTTGTGTGTTTTTGTCTTTCAGATTTTGACACATTGCAAGGTGTTTATGAAACCCAAGAAAGCTTGACTCAGTAGTTGGATGAATGTGAGAATGATTATAGTAGAGAAGGACTAGTGTGCTTTATGTAGGCTTCCAGCTGTTGCTGTTGCAGCCAGTTTCTTTCCATGAGAAATGGTGTTTGTATGTATTAGTATTAAAACTAACATCTTGCACCCCCCTTATCAAACTCGAAAAGAGTTCTTCAATCTGATATTTTGGGCAACTCATCCTCGGAAATATATTTGCTGTAAAGAATAGGCAAGTCTTCAGCTATGCAGTGATGTAAACACGTAACAACCTCTTAGATTTTCAGCAGGTAAGATAGTAAGAAAGTAAAATATTTTACACTGTTCTCTTTTTGTGATGGCAGGTAATTGAAGCTCCACAATTAAATGTGCCCTTTGCAAGATACAGAATTTCTTCACTTTGTGTCTAAGTGTTTGTCGTTGTGGTGTTTCTGCGCTCCTCAGACCAGTGAGACAGTATGGGAGGTACTGTGAAGTCTTTTCCCTCCAGTTGTTGATATTTGCGTGTCTCATAGGTGATGCTCTTTGCCTCTCAGCCATTGTTGCGTACACTGCTCAAGCTGCATACATACTCGGCCTTCTGTTTGTAGTTGTAGTTTGACTGGTTTACAGTGGAGTCATATAAAATTCCTTTAGCTGGCCTGCTGTTCTAAAAATCCATAAGCACTAAAGTAAGGATTTTTGACATACAGTAGTAGGTCACATTGAGTGTCCTGGTACATTAGGGTACTAGATTAATTAATTATTTTTGTCATGTTTAATCTTAATTATCTATGGGTGTAGAGCCTCTATGTTAGAACTTGCCACAGGAAGAGTGATTCATTTAAGCCTTTTTGACATATCTGAGAGCTGTGACACTAGTTTGAGTATTTTTCTGGCACCAACAACAAATTCTTTTCCCTCCAATCATGGGTGAACACAACACATCTTGCATATTATAAGACCGTCAATAAGTTTTTATTCTTAATAAATTTAAAATTATTTTCTTTTCAAGTTCAATAAATTGAAGTTAATTTATAGTCTTTTATTTAAAGATAATGCTTAAAACATGACTGCAGCACCCTGACTTGGAGTAAAGGAATTATGAAAGCATGCTGTCAAACCTTTATTCTCCGTCTCTGGGTTATCAAGATTTAGGATGCAATCTTTTTAAGCTATAAGTGCCTTTAGATTTATCTGTATTCGTTCAGCAACATTTTAAATGTAACCAAGCTGCACTACTTCTGACATTGTTGTTTCATGTTGTCATGCTAAACTAGAGAAAGAGAAAGTCGAGTCTGTCACAGAGCAAACAGTAATGGGTTGTTGTAAAGGGTTTGTTAGTCTGTATTGTTTTTACTTGATAGAAGCTTTTCCACTTAAATTTCAGAATACATTGAGACTAGCGAGTGGCTGCTTAGGAGTTTGTAGTCGCTATCACAGTACCAGAATGTTGCATCAAATTGGCTTGCATGATTAAAAAAAGACAAATCTTAAGGCACTCAAGTCTTGGAAAGAAAGTAGGGCACACATTAACAGTAAAATTCACACCAAGCAAGTCTTGGCTCATTCCCTGTTTTTTTTTTTTCTTCCACAGATACTTGGAGAAATATGAGAAAGTCCACCACTTTGGCGAGGATGATGAAGAATCGCAGCCAGGGAATCCCAAAGCCTCTCTTCCAGTCGGTGCAATTCCCAGCTCTTATAACTACCAGCAGCACGTTGTATCAGGTAGAGACTCAACTTGCTTATTAATTAGACCACCGTATTCAGAAGCTTTTTTTATTGTTTCTTGCTCGCTTGGTGATCACAAGCTCACTCTTTGTTTCTGTCTTGGGTCACGTCTGTATTAGGAACATGGATTGAGTTTCTATTACACATTTCTTGTTTTCTGTCTCACTTGGTTTCTCATTTTCTCTCTGAAGTTCACCTTGTGTCTCTGCCCCGTGACCAACTCAAAAACTTAATCCTCACACAGTTGTGATTACAGTGAAGCATCACCTGATCAAAGCTGTGTGTGAGATGCATGGGAAACTGGTCAGCCCGCCGGTCAACCATAAACATAGAAATGTGCCTCAACAAAAGCTGTTTGTTTCAAGGATTTTCTCGTGGCTTGACTAAATTACACAAGAATATGATGAGGAAAGAAATATGTTAATTGCATGTTTTGATGAAGGTTCACATAGCTTTTAATGCCTCTAACAGGGTTACAATCTGGAGAGTTTGCCCTGAACAGTTGTTGTTCCGTTTATGAAACAGTTTTTAGTTTAACTGTTTGGCATTTGGAAAATGTACTTTTTTGTAAAGAGAGAGAAAATTGAAACCTCTCATGTCTGTATGCTAAATGTGAAGCTGGAACCAGCAGCCTGTTATAGCTTAGCTTAGCACAAAGATTGGAAACAGGGAAATGGCTAGCCTGGCTTTGTCCAAAGGGTAACAAAAGTCCCACCTAGCTGCACCTCCAAAAAAAAAAATTAAAACTACAATTAGGCAATTGGCCATTTCTACGAGGATATGCCAGACTTGTTTTTGGCTGGGACTGATGTTTTACTTGTAAGTTTTTTTTGTACTGATTAAACTCTCAAAAATATATTGTGTTAATAAGTGAGCATTAGAGGTGCTTGTAGGGGGATTTGTAGGTTAGCTTTGCACTAGGGTGTGTGTGACTAGTTGATTGATGAGAGTTTCGCCATGATTAGGGTTGTCAAAAATATCGATACTCAGATACTAATCGATACTAAAAATTTGTATTCGATACGATACTCATTTGCAACTTTATCGATACCAACAGTGCCTTCTCAGCCTCCTCCAGACACACAACTACACACACAGCAGCACTGTAGACAGACAGGCACACACACACACACACACACACACACACACACAGCCCCTCCAGTCCCCTCAGTAGCAGCTGAATACGTTAACTGTCGTGCACAACACCTTCAGCTGGGCTGTGT
>JBBPCS010000902.1:5000-15168 GCA_037974645.1 Hollardia meadi | reverse complement strand
ATCTGGTGGTTCACCGTGTCAAACGCTGCAGAAAGGTCCAAAAGGATGACCACAGAGGAGAGAGAGGCTGCTCTAGCGGTGCAACAGTAACTAACGTGGCAGAGATGAAGCTGTTTGTTCTTGTTAAGCTGTGTAGCTAGCTAATTAAGCAAACATATATGAAAACGTACCAGCTAGCCACTGCTTACTCCTAGCTTTTACAAGATGGGTTAGGATTTGTGCAAATCAGATGTGTTGACAATACTGCTAGCTAGATAACAGGCTTACATTATCATCTTTAGAAATCAGATAAATTGATAATGATTAGATCCTGCTGAAAAACAACATATCTGCTAGGTTCATTAGAGACAGACCAGTGGTATGTTTGTAAACGCGATCAGCTGTGACTAGTGTTTCTTAAGAAATTAGGACAATGTCTGCCAGATGGCGTCTTCCACTTCCAAGTGGTTTGTTTTTCAGAATAATTTTTACCTGTTTCTTTGGCCAAGGTAAAATATCAAATTTTGGGACTACATTAAACTCAGATCTTCTACTCTAAACGCATAAAAAACAGTCATAGTGGCTGACTATTAGGTCACAGTGAATACATTGCATGGGCTCACATTAATTTTAATATCACATTTATTGGTATGAGATGCATTTAAATGAGCCCACATCAATTTTTAGAAACTGTATGCAGAGGGTCCCTGATAGAATCAGTTAATCTGTTGATGCCACTAATTGGATGGTTGGGACACTTTTAACATTCTTCAGATATGATACTGCAATGCTCTGTATTATCTGTTGGTGTGAATAATAGAAATACTACTGGAACATCTTTTTTGATTGGATTTTGTGACCTACAACACAAATCATTAATATAATAATGGAATTACTCTGTGTTGGCTTTTGGCCAACTTGCTCCTTTTAAATATGGCAACAAGCAATGCTTTTGTGTGGTTCACTGCAGGTATTATTCAAGGTGTTTAGATGTAAGCAGTAGGTTTTATTATTTCCAGTGAACGTTGCCAGCTGACATGCAGGATGGTTGAATAAATCTTGTCCGACTTCTTGTAGCTCCAGCTGGATCCGGTTGACTTTAGGACAACTCATCTGATCTTTCACACCATCACCAAATGCTTGATGTCCAGGGACAGGTTTCTCAAAATGAGAGGTGAGTTTTGTGGCAGGCCATTATGCCGACATCTTTAGTGTCAGCATGCAGTGTGGAGCATCTTAAGTTAAATATGTTTGTCTATTAATGTGTGTGTGTCCTTTAGCAATGGAGATCCTGGGCAACCTCAGCAAGGCAGAGGACAATGGCGTGCTGATCTGTGAGTATGTGGACCAGGACTCTTACAGGGAGGTAACGATGCTCCTCACCCTCCCTGACCTCATGCTCCTCATGGCCTCTTTGGAGGTGCTGTACCTCCTGGCCCAGCTCGGAGAGGTTCCCTGCAGCAAGATCGCCACCGTCGACCATAGCATAGGTATAAATCCTCTCCTATCATATGTCCATGACAGTTTACTTGGCTTGACTTTTTAAGTTTGGTTCAATCAAATTCCTTTTACTCAATACCAAAGCTTGAAATCTAATGTCAAGTGAGCTTAGTAGAGTTTGGTAAAATGTCCGCATGCCAAGTTTTTTTACACTAGTCTTTCCATTCATGAAAAAGTGGCTCAAATGACAGTGCCTTTTTCTTCTCCCCTTGGAATCGTTTTGGATTCCGTTCTCACTGTAGGAATGAAACATTTTTGATCGACTAAATGGCTTAAATGAGATTGCTTGTTTCAACATGGCTCACCTGTGCTGATCTTTGTGCGTTTTCTTCTATCTCATTCTCTCTGGTCAGACCTGTTAGTGCGGTTAGTGTCAGTTGACCTTCATACTTTTGGACCCGACGCCCTAACAGCGGTGCGGCTGATCGAGCATCAGGCCAACGCCGACCAGGCGGCCGAGGTTCGACCGCAGCTGGTAGAGCAGGTACCTGCAGCTGTGCAGGGAGCACCAGCGCCTGGTGAGTGTCTCTGTCAGCAACCTGTGCCCCTTAATTTAAAAAATGTGACAAATGTTTTCTAACAAGAGCTAAATTACTAGAGAGTAAAATGGCATTGTTTTGCTTTGATTTGAGTAGAGTGTGCTATGGTCAGACGAGGAGCAGAGCAGTTGAAGTGTGTAGGTGTGCAGTGTTGCTAACTGACCTACACCAACGGATAACTAACCTTCATTACACTTGTTGTGTGTCACCTGCTTAAATCATGGTGGGACAAAGAGACAAAGGAATGAAATGCAGATATAAAAGAAGCTTTCCAAACTTGATAGGTGACCCCTGGTGGGAATTTAACACACCTAACCTTGTTGTGGATGTGCTCCATTTTGCTGACATCTAGTGGACAGCCTGGGGAGTAGTATAAACTTGAAGTTTATTGACTCGGTGGACAAAGTTGCCATGTTGTTCTTGTGCTTCGCAGTGAGGTCTTTCGGCATAAATAAATTATACAGAAACATTAACATTTTTTTGTTTGTTAAATTTCGTTTTGTCTTCTCAGTAACAAGGGTCCCAGTTCAGTCCAACCAACCACCACCACCTGGTATTGTGGAACTAGATGGGGAAAAATTTACACTGCAGTGGTAAGATTAATTCACCTAGAGGTGTGAATTCTGATAATGTGAGAAACCAAATTTTGGATTTTCCTTGTACTTGTATCCCCTTTAGGTCTTTAGTATCTGTAAGCATCTTTTTTTTTGCTTGCTTGGTAACCACTTTGTCTGTGGTTTGTTTCTCCAACAGGCTAAATGCACACTTTGAGACAAACCCTGAAGGCTCTGTGTCTCGATCAGAAATGTACTCTGAGTACCTGGCCACGTGCAGTAAAATGGGACGAAGCAACATCTTGAACTCCACCGGCTTCCTCAAATGTCTGCGGTTAGTCCTGTTTCCCTGTCTGATGCTTTTATGCTCCACCAGCACTGAGCACTGATTGTCTGTGCCCTGACCAAGATTGTTTCCTTTGCCTCTGTTAACAAAGTGGAGCTGTTTTGAGTTTTAATAGGGACAGTGATCCTCCAGCAAGATGTCAGCAAATGTTGAAGAGAAGCATTATCAGTTTTTTAGGTGCACTGAAAATTTCTTTAGTTGCTTCTTTGTAGGCTTGTCACTGTAGTCAATGTTGCACAGTGTTCAGGCATACATCAATAATTTGCCCACCGCACCAACAATACCCAATACTTAAGGTGCTCACACATGATTGGCAGTAAAACCGCTTTGTGCTGGTTGTCCCATTGTTTTCCTATGGGGAGAGCGCATGGCACACCGTTCAGAATTGCAGCCCAGCGCTGCACTCAAAGTTCAAATCATTTCAACTTTGACCCCGGACGCCGCTGACCTTTCCAAAGTGCAACCAATGAGACGTGTGTGGCGTAGCCAGAAGCAACACACGCAGGCAGGGGAGGTAGAGCGTGAAGGAGGAAAAACTCAAGCTCTGTGTTTCAGAGTTCCTCTAACTCTACAATATTAAAAACATACCGTGATCTTGCCAGAAAACGTAATGCATGGTGAAATGTCAGCAGTCAGATGGGGCTGCCAAGTTTGAGAATAGGCAGGCTTATAGTTTAGTTGGCTTAGCTGTTTATATATGTACCAGATAGGCACAGAGACAGGGGCTCATATGGTATCACAAGCATAACTTTATAAACGGTCGGTGACCAGAGGATGAAATCATGACGTCTACCTGTAGTGTGCTTTGTTTCTGCAAGTGTCTGCTCTGCGCTCTAACTTGCCTTGAGCAAAGAGAAACTTTTTTTATCATGGGAAGCCAGACAACGGACGTTACAATTACAAACTAAAAGTGTCTGCTCCATACAGCAACAGCAGCAGCGAGCAGGAGTCGCAGCAATGAGTAGTTAGGACTCAGATGTTGCTTATTAGAGTGTGTGTGGTGTCAAAGAGAAAAGCAAGAGTGACTATTTGGCTATATTTCAGATTTAAACCCAATACTAATATGGAACCTTATCATGTTAAAGAGAGAAAAGGAGTTGATTAGCTCACGGAGAAGTTTTCTTGTAAAATGTTGGGTGTATTTGATAAAACTGGTGTTACAAGTTTATTAACCAGTGGGAAAATTTCCTCACTGTGACATTCCTACTTTTTACAGCATGGGACATTTATGGCTTGTAGAGTTTCTTTTGAAAGTATTAGGAAATGTGCATAGTATGCAACAGAATACAATTTGAGCCTGTACCACATGAACATAGTCACTGGTCACTTGACACAGAAGTATTTAGAGAAATTGACCTTTTTAAAATGGAGCACCCAGCCTTTTGTTCAGGATGTCTGATTTGGTAATGTTTACTGAAATGTTGAAATGGCTCAGTAAATGTGCACATTTATTTTAGAACCTTTGCTTTTAGCATTTTAACCTTGAAATTATTCCTCTCTCCCCTCATGCCACCACAGGACTGTGTTTCCCAACCACACGATGCGACGGCAAGACGAGGCCAAGGCCAATGGTCAGATTCAGATTCTCCTGGTAGGTCTAAGGCGAAGGTCAATCCCCCTGCCCATCCAACTGTACTACCAGCAGCCTCAGCAGCAACAACCGCAGCAGAATCTGGCTGCTGCTCCTCCACCTCCAGCAGCCCGACACGAAGCTCCTGGAGACCCTCAGGCCCTGCCTCCAGGTAGAACCAGTAGGATTAATCCTGTTTACCTTCTTTCATTTACTTTGTCTTTGCAATAGAAAATGTAATACTATAAGAGGCTGTACTAGTTACAAAGTATTCCTAGTATTACTATTCCTGGTTTTAAAAATGTCAGATTCTAATGGGTTTTGTCTCCTATACTGATCATGTTAACAAGTGACAAGTAGAGTTTCTACTGTAAGACTGTATCCTGCTTGCATGATGTGCTACCAATTTAGGTAATCCTAGTTATTGGCCCCTTCTGTTAAAGCCCCATTGACACATTGATAAATTAACAGTAAATCTCCTGATACACGCAGCAGCTTTTGTTGTTCATACAAACAACCCTTTAAATTATATTTTAATGCATGCGATCATACACTTAAATCTGCTTGACAGTGTTCTGTGCATACTCATAATGGCTATGAAAAGATTAAAAAGACTCCTTGTAAACTGAGAAAACTAGGGCTTAAAATGCATCTTGGACCTCAACAGTTCTGTGTGTGTGTTTGTGTGACCAGGCTTACCTCCCGGGCATCACAGTCTTGGACCCCAGTTTATCCGGGCTCCGGGTGCCAGCCTCAGCGCAGCTGGTGCCGCCCCATCCATGGCCTTGACTGCACAGGAACCTTCTCATACAGGCCACCCAACTGTTTCCCGTCACCCGGTGCCCCCGCAGGTGCCTCTGCAGTTACCACCAAACCCTCTGGCGGCAGTGCAGCAGCAACAGGTTCGACCTGGTCCAGTGGTCCAGATTCCAACGTCAGCACTGGCCACCCAGAACCACAGCCCCCAGAACGCTCCTGCTCCTCCTGCAGCTCAGCAACAACAGCAACACTCCCCAATGCTCCCCACAGGCACGCCTGTCACACTATTTCAGCAGGTACCACAGGGCCACATCCTCACCGCCAGGGTACAAGGTGTGTGCCCTCCAATCACCCAGCACCCATCCCTGCCTCAAACCCCTCCCCTATGTGGGCCTCAGGGTGGAGCTCCCCAGATGGAGCCTCAGTGTGTTGCTGTGGCGTCAACGCCACAGGTGGGAGGTGGTCAGGCGTTGAGTGTCGCGGGTGTCCCCAATTCCCAGGGGTCACGCGTCACGTTTCAGAATATCGCTCCTAAACCAGCGCCAAACCAGTCAGGTGGACCAGCAGCCACAATAGCCACTCCCAACCAGCAGCCTCAGCCTCAACAGCAGGCGCAGAGTGTCGTAATAGTCAGTCCCAACCCTCAGCAGAGCCCAGCCTACACCCCTGCCATACACCAGATTGTTCTTGCCAACCCCTCCGCCATTCCCAGTGCCCAGGCTATCCAGATAGCAGGGCAACTTGGAACTGCTTCTAGCCCCTGCCCATCTCCAGCTTCTCACTGCAATACCCAGGTCCAGTCCAGTCAAACTGTCAGCCAGACACTGTCCATGAAACGGCATCAACAGCAGCAAAATCAACAGCAGCCACAGCTCCAAATAATTTCCCAAACTCCTCCCTCGCAGCCTACCTCCACTGAGTCCAGCTTGATCAAACAGCTACTGCTTCCAAAGCGAGGGCCTTCTACTCCAGGAGGAAAACTAATCCTACCCGCTCCACAGGTGCCCCTTCCCAACAGCACGATAGCCCCTAGTCCACAGGTCATATACCAGACGAGCTACAATACACAGAATCCCTCTCCTCAACCTCAGCAACTCAATGTCCAGCTGGTTCCTGGTCAGCTTCCTGCTGCAGGAGCCCCAGCCGTCCAGACGGTCCAGCTCTTGCCAGGCCAGCTAATTTCCACTAGTAGCCCAGGGGCAGCTACCATCATCCAAGGCCCCGCGGCAGCGGGACAAGTCACATTTACCGTGGTCCCCAACACTGGCTTCACCACCTCTACTGCTGCTGTTGCTGCTGTCAGCCAGGGCACTGTGGCTCCGGGGGTTCCCCCTCCTCCATTCTCTACTGGAACAGTACCCCACCACACCCCAGCAGCTCCACCACCACCACCACTGCCAGCTCCGCTCAGAGGAGACAAGATAATTTGTCAAAAGGAGGAGGAGGCCAAGGATGCCACGGGGCTGCACATTCATGAAAGAAAGATAGAGGTGATGGAAAACTCCTCTTTGGCAGAGGGAAACTCCTCCAATGGAAAAACCAGTAATGGCGATGTTGCGACATGTGCCAAGCTGCTAAATGGTCGGAAGTGCATGGAGTCTAATCTACCTCCATACCACTCAGGGAACAGCCAGGGGGCACTCAATGGCCCGGCTATGGAGAGTCGCCCTGCTAATGGGAAGCAGGCCCTCTCCCCCGGCCTGAACACCCTTCTGGAGGGCAACTCCGACCCCAAAAAGACTCTAGTCAACGGAGTGTGTGACTTTGACCGGAGTGACAATGGTGGCAACTGTAACAAAAACATTCCAAATCATATTGCTTCCAAACAGTACTTGGGGAATGGGGAGGTGGGCTCCTCTGAGAAGAGTCACGGGTCAGACCCCCCTCTTCCCAGTCCTCCTCCCCCCCAGCAGGACACTGCCAAAGCCCAGCAGGCCGAGCGCCTGGCCAACGGACCCCAGGCAGTAGGCAACAGGCCTCCCTCGGAATTAACCAATGGACCTTTGGGGCCGAGCCATGCTGCGCCTGTGCTAAGACAGCAACTGCTCCCCAATTCCACCCTCCTCTCCACAGTTTCTCTTACCTCCCAGAGTCTTGCTGCCTCTCCTGCAAATGGAGTGGCCTCTGAGGCTCGAGGCCTCAAGAGACCAGCTGAGAATGAGGACCGCAGTGCAGCGGCAGCATCCTCGGGGATCCCCAATAAAGTGGGAGTGCGGATCATCACTATCAGTGACCCCAACAACGCTGGCAGCAGTGCCACCATGGTGGCGGTACCAGCAGGAACAGACCCAAGCACAGTAGCCAAAGTAGCAATAGAGAACGCCACTCAGCAGAGGAACTGCTCACCCACACAGGCAGCTGTCTCAACGGTGAGTCATTGTAGGGTTTGTGTCACAGTAAGCAACATTTATCCACAGTGTCTTCTATTTGTGTGACCTGTCACAAAATGTGTCTTGCATGTCTGTCACAGACACACAAGGATGAGTCTTTGAATTACCAAGTCATTATCAAGGTGTCTGTATTTAGTGTGTTTGTCTAATTCTTCGCCTACTTTTTTGTTAAGGGTAGCCTGTGGCATTTCATTGTAAACAAACAGATTTATTTGCATTCACCAGAGCACATATGTTGCATTTACACTAGCAGACAGGTTTGCATTAATTTTATCCATTTGTCTGGAAGTTGTAGTTTGTGGTCTTGATCTGTGGTCTTCGTTGATGTACAACTGTTATTTGATAGTTTTATGTAGGATCATTTGTAACCTGATACTAGATATTATGACTTCAGATTTTGTTCACCATGAAAGGGAAGCAACAGCTCTTTGCTTCCTCCCCTCTGTCTCAATGCATTGTTGATGTCTTCAGTAATGGACCAGAATGAAGTTAAACCGCCAACAGAGAGGCTATCAAGAATTAAGCATCAAAAGCTAGGAAGGGCCATTGGCATTTTAGCACTGAGGAAAGATTATAGAATTTTGTTTGTCAGTGTGACAATCCTTGAGATGTTTCCCTCTGACTGTAAGATACCACAAAAGACACTAAAATGAGCTTCTTGGGTAAAACATTATACCTAAAACATCATTCGTGACATGCTGTGTATCCTTGTGTACTTGCTGGTAGAACACAGACAACTCATTTCTCTACAGAGCCACTGTTGGTCAGAAACTTCCGAGTATTTTTTTAATATGATACCAGTATTATAGCGACACATTATGTACTAGATGTGCAATATTTTAGAGTCAGGCCACAGGCCACAGGCTAAAGTCTGAGAGTAACTTAGATTTCCAAATGTTGCATGGTTAGTAAAAGGGACTTGAAATACTCAAATTGCTTTCTGTATGTAGGAGATGGAGGGAAAAATGTTAGCTATTGAACGTAAAACATTTGAAAGCATTTGTGATTAGGTACTCCTGCTGTTCTACTGTAAAATAAGCTTTAAAATCAATCATACACCTGCAAAATAGCCTGATTCTAAGAGTAAAATCATACTAGTAAAAAGTTGCCATCCACACTTAAACTCTGTAACAACAAAATATCAACTTCTTGCACATCACTCATTGTTGTGTTGGCTTGAAAGGGTTTGGGTGTGAGGAGTTGATGTTTGGAGGTTAAGAAGGTGAAGCCAGTTCAGACCATGTGGCTCTCACTGATACCCACCTCCGATAGAAAAGCAGCTGAGAGAACAACTTCTGCCACTAGACAGGCCTGGGTTACATCTCAGCCAACAAAACCTTTCTTGTGATGATTTCTTTAGATAGAGCTGCAGGCCACATCATTACTCTAATATCGTATGTGCAAGTAAGTTTTATTTTGCAAACACTCGCAGTGTAACATAATTTGAATGCAAGTTCAGAGTTTGGTTCTGTTGCTCCTGAGGATTTCCAGGAAGACTGGTGTTCACTCAAACTGCTTGTCTGAGCAACAAGATGTTGTCCTGTTGGTGTGATTATTGCACCCTTGTTACTAAGGGTGAAAGAGAATATTGATACACTTGAGTATTGCAATATTATGTTTTTTGATCCTGTATGGTTTCTCAAAACAAATATTGAGTTTTAATAGTTTACATGCAAAGATTTTTGGCAGTTACTCTTACTTTTTTTGTAATTTGTAAAGCATTCTGCAAGTACCTTATTTTTTTATTAATCTAGGCAGTTGTTAATTTCTTTGCTCAGATTGCACAAAAAATAGATCTATAATGATGGATGTCTGTTCTGATTGCATAAGACAGTGAACTTTTTTGCTCAGATTTTAATGCATATGGTGGTGTGATCTTTATACTATAACATTTTCCTAAAATTCAATTTTAAAAATATTATTTTAAATCCGTATCTCTTTTGAACTTTGTTTCAGCTGTGCATCATTTTTTAAAAATCATGCAAAAACTGCAACCAGTGAATATTTAAAATTGCTTCTAACTTAATGTTCAAAATTTCTCTTTGTTTTTATAAGTAAAAGTGTTGACTCATACCTTCCATTCTAAGCTGTTAAGAACTTGATCTGTCAGGAACAATGAAGATGTTTTGATGGAATAAGGATCATCACTTGATGGTGTCTCCATTTATTTTATATTAATATTTGATTTCTCTAACTCTTCCACAGCCAACCGTAACCCCGTCCCCGCCACCTGTATCCCAGCCTGCACCGGCAGGTAACCACAGCCCTCACCTCCCAGCACAGCATACCCCCGCAGCACCACCAGAGCAAAGCAGGAAAGCAGGGCAGAACTTCAAGTGTCTGTGGCAGTCCTGTAAACGGTACATGTTGGAGACAGACAGACGGGCTGGTGCTCGTTTATTATTACCTTTAGTTGAGCCGCTGTCGATCTTTTGTTGATGTCTTCTTGTTTCTTCTCTAGGTGGTTCGAAACGCCGTCTCAGGTGTTTTACCACGCGGCAACGCAACACGGTGGAAAGGATGTGTACAGG
>JBBPCS010000899.1:7217-28364 GCA_037974645.1 Hollardia meadi | reverse complement strand
GTAATGTTTTGATGTAATGTCCTATTTCTATTTTGAATTGTTGTATTTTTGGTTTCTTCTGAGTCCATTTGCACTTGCCAAAATATGGCGATTGCCCACTGGTGGTGGGCTGCAGTATATGTCATAACCCCCTCCTCAATTATTTCAGGTAGGACATGGGCCTAACTGAAAACTCAAAGTACACCTTAAATAAATTTTTCCCAAAGATGGTTTCTGTCGTTTTAGGTAGTTCTTATAACACTGATGTATGTTCACATGTTCATTTTTCTGATCAGTTTGGTTTTAATAGTTAATTAATGCTTTAAAATGTCATGATTGACAGCTGAGCCCTGCTTGCGATTGGGCGGGCGGGTGTATGGGCGAGAACTTGATACCGCGGCTCCACTGCCCAGTCGCTACTGCGCAGTCTCTGGCTCTGAATGACCTCACCAGCGCAAGATGGCTGCGCTTGTATCCCGGATATTTTGGCTTCACTTTTGTACAATGAGAGGAAGTGGAGACGCGTCGTCTATCTTTATTTATGTCAGTGCACTGAACACATACCAACACATTTGTAAAAATGTGCAGCCTTGGGTTTAAAATGATTGGAGATTGATTATTTGTATAGCCCCAGTACTTTCAATACTATTAAATGGGGATATCGCATTGTTTGAAACACGTGGTATTGAAAAAGTATTGAAAGTTTGAAAACCTTATCTCTAATGAACACAAAGTCAAGAACTATTGGCAACAAAACAAAGAAATATAGCACAGTCTGCCAATGTTTCTTTTTTTTTTAGATCTTGTTAATGTATGTTGTTCAGTGTACTATAGTTGGAACATCAGTATAAAACAATCGAGAGACGACTCCATAACTTTGGAAAGGTTGGCAGTTGTTTTAAGAGGTTGTCATGTATTCTCACAAATCAGACCTTGTTTTGTGTGAAGGATTCAAGGCAGAGTGGCTGGCAGTGAAGGATGAGCACCTGTATGTTGGCGGCATGGGGAAGGAGTGGACCACAACTACTGGGGAAGTTGTCCACAACAACCCAGAGTGGGTGAAAGTTATCGGCTACCATGGCGATGTGGAGCATAAGAACTGGGTGCCGTACTACAATGCCCTGCGGAGCGCAACAAGGATCCAACCACCAGGTTCTGACCAATTTCTTTTGGTTTCTTCTTTATAGTCCTGTCCACATATAAAAGTGTCTGAATTGGTATCACATCTTATTATTGACAACAAGGGAGTAGTTGTGGTTTGATGTCAGTGGTTCTTAAATCCAAAAATAAGTAAAACCTAAAGTGAATTTCTGTGTTACGATTGCACTGTTTAAAATCACATTTAGTTTCAATCAAAGAAAATGTTGATTGAAAAAAATGTATTATTTAAATCTCCCGAGTCCCGACACATCTGCAGGACCGATCAGGATCTAATGTTAATTACTGTTTTGTGTTCTTCGACACAGCCAAAAGATCACACACACAGTCCAGGTTCACTAAAATAGTTTGGAGTAAAGCTTAAATTTAGTTCTGTTTCCTCTTAAGAGTTTCCTCTGTCCTGAAATGTTTATAGTATAGTACTTAGTAACTTGGTGTCCCAAAATATTTGTGTCCCACAATATTTGCTGCTGTGACATTAGTGCAGCGGCATGGAAACTTTTAAAATTATCACTCCGTGCATCACTGTGAAACAAGCTAAAGCTGCCTATGTAGGCGCATCGTACTATCTGAATAATGCGCCCTTTAAATGGCAGGAAAAACACTGCGCCATTAACTTAGGCCAGGTTTTTGATGGTCAGCAGCGCAATCGTTTTCTCCTGCCTCAAGATAGCAATGTGCCAACAATGCGCCTGACCACACCTCATTTTAAGACCATCATGGGTGCACAAACGGGCACATGTATATTTGCTACACAATGTGGCAGCTGGGCGTGAAAATGACAACTGTGTCGGTTCGAAAATAACAATGACACTTGCACTGTGCTGGGCATAAGAGAGCCCATTGTGATTTAGTGCTTTATCTTTGACATTAAATTCTAGGATCTTTTTAGGAGAAAATAAACTGTATATCAAAAGAGGAGTTTTTTTCAGTTCTGATTAATGTGTGTAGGCCACACCAACCAACAGCCCCACCAACATCTGCCAATAAGAGAATTGAGCAGCTTGCATATAGCTTGGTAGGCAAAACCCTGGGTAAATAAAGCTGCTGCTGTTTGTCGACCCAGATGAGCACATACACATTTTTATGAACTTAGAGCTTCTCTCATCTGGATTTTGGCTGCTGTAAAGTCAGAAGAGACCGTTCAGATAGATTACATCCATGATTGGCACTCACATTTACACAGACTCCATATTTCCTTACCCTCTCATTCCTTGTCACCTCCCCCTTCCACAACTCTCTTTGTTCTAAAGGATACCTTATCCATGAGTCAGCAGCGTGGAGCGAGCGTCTTCAGCGCTGGTTCTTCCTCCCCCGCCGTGCCAGCCACGAGCACTACGAAGAGACTGCAGACGAGCGGCGTGCCACCAACCTCATGCTGTCCTGCCCCGCAGATTTCAGCTCCATATCGGAGCAGCACGTAGGACCGTTCAACCCAACCCACGGCTTCTCCTCGTTTAAATTTGTTCCAGACACAGACGATCAGATAATTCTGGCCCTGAAATCTGAGGAGGATGCGGGCAAGATTGCCACCTACATCATTGCATTTACCGTGGACGGTCGAGTGCTGATTCCCGAGACAAAGATAGGGGATGTGAAGTATGAAGGGCTGGAGTTTATCTGACGAGAATAGGGTGGAATGTGCACACATTCCTGAAGGCAAAATCTGCAGGGTTCCTTTATGGATTAGAAGATTGAAAAGTGGACTGTATACATGCAACACTGCTGTTGTTTTGACTCAGAAGTATTACAGTCCGATCTCAGTCCTACTGTGCAATCATGTTGTATGACCCAAAGTTATATATTTCATAATTATTTAGTATGATGATTGAGGAGGACAGTTACCCACGACTGACCAATTCAGTTTGTGTGCATCTGGTTTGGGCTGCCAGTCTGTGACTAGCTACACACACCAGTCGCAGTTTTCTCTAGTCAGTCACCACCCAATAACTATTTATAGGGTTTTAAAGTCTTATTATTTAAATCTATTTCTAATGTTTTTATATTGATGTAACTACTTCATATCGGTGCTGGTAGATTGATACTTCTATCTAAACCTCGAGTTAACCATCATGGTTAACATAGACACTACTTATATTCCAGAGGAGGCTGGGTAAAACAACTTTGTACATTTCTTGTCGTCAGAGTATCAGACACCAGGTAATGGGGATCTCCTATCCTGCAGCCAAACTCTGCTGGTCAGACACTCAGGGGAACAAGGTAGAACAGGATAAAACATTTTTTAAAAACTTACTCGAAATATTAAACTTTAACTCATTGCTTTGTGTTTAATCTTACCTCAACACACTTAAGACTGTTATTAGATTTATATCGATGTAATGGGTCCAGTCATTACATGCATGTCACCTTCTGCTTCATAAACTACATGTGATTAAGTTTTTCTGAGCAGGTCCTCCTCAAATGTTTGCTAACATGCTAATAAACTGTTAAGTTTGAGAACAAGTGAAACACCAGCTACTTAATTTAAAGATTAACTGTGTGAACTCCTTTGTGTCCGCTCAAAACACAAATAAATAAAATATACGCTCTTGTTTAAATGTCTCGTTTTTAATGTGTCTAATCAGAAACCTCAGGATGTATACATATGTTAACATTTTTATTATGTTGGGTTAAAATGGCAATTAAATCTAAAAAATAAACACTATACATTTTGCAACATTCATGTCTATAAAACAAGTTGTATTATACTTTATTACTTTACTGGACAAATCTCATGAAGCATTTCCTTCACTAATGTCATGTAGGAGGACACTGACAAATGGTGACGGCAACTAAATCACACAAATGATGTTAACTGGTGACAACAGTCTTCAAATTGACAAGTTAGCAACTACTCACAACAGTTATATCACAGTATCTCAAAACATTTCAAACCTGAGGAAAATCCTTGTGATTGATCCTGTTTACAGGCTTGTTCCCATGGCAACAATGTCTTGAGGAACACCATCCATTTTTATGGGTTTGAAGCAGCCAAGTTTGGTGTAAAAGTCAAGCATCCTCCGATTGCTCTGCCTCACCTCGCAGAACACTCCTTTGGAACCTGGAAAGTTATGGGAAAAGGAAATCAAGATGGTGTTTGGGATTTAGGCTTTCTAAAGTCCTAGATAAGGATCAGGAGTGTGTTTTAAAATGGAATTAATTGATATTTGGACAAAGTCACGCAATGTCAGTGACACAATTGAATTGAATTGTTTCTGGCTTGTTCCAAAGGGCACATCAAAGTATTATTGAATGCGTTGTGCAAGGACTAGACCTACCACTGCTCCTGATGGAGGACAACAGCCGACCAATCATACGCTTTGCTGGAGAGGAATCAGTGACCCGCGGCAGCACTTGTATGGTAATCAGGGAGGGGAAATCCTCCAACACTGAATCACTTACTGCCCTCTAGAGGTAGGAGATTAAAAAAACACTAACTAATTTTGCACTTCATCTTAATCTCCTCTTCTGGTGAATGATTAGATACTGCATTTAATCACCTGAATCTTGGCTGCGGCTTGTTTGGCGTTGGTGAGTGCCAGAGCGAAACCACACACCCCAATCTCATCCTCCAGGACAAGAGCGCACTCAGGGGAAGGGGAGATTTCACCTTCCAACAAGCTGCAGCAAGGCAGAGGGAGTTGAATTAAAGTGTGACAACATAAATGCTCCAGAGAGAAATTTGCCTCTTTCTTACCAGTCACAGATAAGCGGAGGCTGCGCCATCAGGGGGACTTGGCCATTTCCTGCACTCTGCATCTCCCTGAAAATCATTTGCAACTGCATCTAGGGCAGAAAACAATACTTCTTAAAATCAATCACGACTGAATTTGAACAAAAATCTACCGCAGTGTCTGAGGATCTGCCATCCTGACCTTGTCCTCAGGGCAGTACGGCCGTATGCAGTAAACCTCCGTCATGGGAGGATGTCTGAACAGGTCCCTGTTTCCATGGCAAGGCAGCATTCTCTGCAAGTACAAATGCACAGCATATTCATACACAAATGTAGACCTACATTCAAAAATTACTTCACGAGATACCCAAAAGACGACATTTACTAGATACCTTGTCTGATTAACAACAACTCTTAAGTTACCTGGAACTCTCCAGAGAGGCCTCCTCTGAAGCCCCAGGGTTCAGGATCATTGTTCATGAGCTGGGCTGAGGGTTGACCTTGCCCTCCTATGGAAAACAAACAAAACCTCACATTTTAACCTTAAGTACTTTTCATGGATCCAAATTTGTTATAAACGTGGTTAAAGACAAGCAACATTATAAGCTGGGTACAATATTCTGTTACAATAGGTGGACACATTGAAACTGGACACTTATGTTGGGTGTTCTTCTGCATCATGACATGTAAAAGAACTGGGTACAAATATAGATTTAACTTTTCTTTCATGCTCACACTGTAAATGAATAGGGCATCACCAAGTCCTGTAACTTCAGCCGTAAAAGTCAGTAGCTGGGTGGTGGAGGAAAAAGAGGCATGCGTCCCCCCCCCCCAAACATACTGTATCCTTTACATACCAACCTGTGTAGATCATCACTAGAAGATTCTGATTTTCTCACCTAGAGTTTTCACGTAGGCCCGAGCCAGACCGACTCCGCTCTTGATGTCACAGATGTAGTTGTAGAGGTCGTACAGAATGCTGCGGTTGGGGGCATTCGACAGGCGGTTGAACATCTGCACCACCGCCTCGCACATGTGATCGAACTGCTGCGCTCTTGAGCACCACTCCACAGTCTGAAAAAACAGAGTTTAAGCATGTGTACGTACCGGATGAAGAACATTAGTCACAACATTATCTGCTCTTTGAAGAAGTATAAACACTACCTTTTCTGTCTTTGCAGAGGCGGCCGGACTGTGGTTCTTGAGCCAGTCCAGCTCCTGCAGCATGGTCCTGGCCGTCGGCCCGTGTTCGTACGGCAGGTAGAAGAGGTCCGACAGCAGCTTCAGGTCGTCCAGGGTTAGGGGCTCTGCTGTGTACAGCGGGTTCTCCTCAGGTCCAGGAACGTACGAGCTCTCTCCCATGTCTGTCTGCATGGGCTCCTCATCCGACAACTCTTTCTTGAGATGAGCTGGAGGACCAGGAAGGATCAAGAGGGCGATGACACACCACATCTCTGCGTTTTGACATAGTCCAACTGTTTGCTGCTTAATGTAAAAGTTTCCCTTTCATGGCTCTCTACCTCCAAGTTGATTGGTGCTCAGAAACTCCTGCAACCAGTCAGTGAGGGCCAGGGTCAGGGCTTTCTGGGGGCTGTAGCAGGGGTCCTGCTCCTCTTCGCCTGGTGATGACAGGGAGACATCGAGACAATGCACAGACTCCACAATTCCATGTTGTGCAGTTACTCTTTGGGCACAGAACTTTATTTTAAATTCAGGATCCCAGCTTTTCCAAAGATGTTGTGTATTTCAGACTCTATTTGCTGTAAACAGGCAAGTTAGAGTTCACAGGTTTAATCTTGTGAAATCCTGTTGTTACTGTGCTCTTTTAATGTGGAATCTTGTCGTTGTTGTACAGTAACTATGTATTGTTTGGTAGTTGTAGCTGCTAACTGAGATATTATCTCCGTCTCCTGTCCAGGAACTACAGATTTAAATTAGCTTATAGCTAACTCTGATACAGCTAAGAGGCTGTGTGCTGTCCTTGTCAAATAAACAAATAAAATAATAAAAATAATCAATGAGTCTCTGTTATTGGAATTAACTTAAATGTCAGCATGACCGACCTCTACCCCTTCCCCAATTACTATAAAGAGTTAAATTGCTGTATTGTTAAAAGTAGAGTTGGGATATTTGGGAAAAGCTGGGAAAAGCAGGGAGCTGGGATATTCTGCACACATGCGAAAGCTGATGGATATAAAAAAAGGTGCGCCACCTTTTATAGATTGTTTTTTTTAATTAAAACTAGACACTCACCCATTTCCACATCCCTCTGTCCTCCATCAGCAGTTGCTTTGCACCATGTAGCTAAGGTGTGGATGGCCACAAAGTTTGGATAGAACTCACAGTTGGGGTTGGTGAGCACTCCTCTCAGTTTGGAAATCAGCTCAGTGGGACGATCCTGATGGGAAGAGATGAACGTTAATTATTTCAGGTTGCAGACACATTGGAGCATAAACAGACAATATAATAGAGACTTTTTACCTTATAGGGTCCAAGGAAAAGCCTTTGGGGGTCATAGTCGTTTGCATGGATATTGTCCCAGATGACTGGTGCCCTCTTCAGTACAGAGGACACCTCTTCTATGGACTCCACAGAGATTTTGTGGGACACCACTTTGGGACCTAAATAACACAAATTAAGAGTGCGAAAAAGAGCAAAAAGAATGTAAGAAAACGAATCCTTTGGCGACTTCTGTGGAGTTAAAACACATCAACAAAGGTTCAGTGAGATTCTGGCTCAGTGAACTCTTACCAGTCCACAGTATGTCTATTCCAGGCAGCAGCTTCTCTCCCACGGTGTGCAGGTAAGAGGACTGGGACACAGTGGGGGTGCAGAATGCAGCACAATAATCTGGAGTCACAGGGGCACAACGAGTGTGAATGATGGAGAACAGTGACAAAAGAAGAAAAACGGAGATTATTATTTTAAAAAAGAGGCATCGCACATGCTGCATTCGAGGACTAAATGATAAACATTTTACAGAAGCAACTGCAGCATGCTTGTTCTTTTAGCAGTTTTTTATGCGAGCCCACCCGTAGGACAAAAGAGGAAGGTCTCGGGTTCTCCCAGGTGCTGGTACACTGCATTAGTGATGGCCACCTGAGCGTGGGCGAAGGAGCTGAAGGCCTGTTTATCAGCTGGACACATCTCAGTCTCGATGTCATCAAACAGTAAAGAGAAGGAGCCGCAGCCAAACTCCTTCACCTGAGGGACAAAGAGGACAGCTTGAGGTTTGGAGATCCTAAGATCATTTTGTTCTTCCTGCTCCCAACTAAAAGAATTTCCTTTTTTTGGATAATAAAGTTAAAATTGAAATGTTCAAAAGGGTTATTCTACCAGAAATGACACCCATCACCTGCAGCAGTACTATAACACTGTTGACCTACTTGCAGTGTGTATCAAATGCTTCAATTTCACTGATGCGTGGTTCCTATAAAATAACATGGTGTCCAAAACAAACCTCAGAGAGCCATTAATACATACAGCTGAGATTAAATTATCTCCCGTGCTCCACCCTTCAGCTCTGCATACAGAGTCCTACCTGATCCAGCTTCCTCGTCAGGGCGGCAACCTCCCTGGGGTTGGAAAAAGTAATGTCCAGGCCGGGAGAGATTGCATAGATGAACTCAACGTCATGCTGTTTAGCTGCTGATATCAGGGCGATGAGTTGTTCTGGGGAAAAAAAATAAGAGGTGAGAAAAGAAACCTTGCAAAAAACAAAAAAAAAAAAAAGACACTGTTCTCCTGGTTACAGAAGTATCCTCAATGAATGCAGTTTAACTGGAAATAATTAGTCGCAAGGTTTTACATGCCTGCATTTTCAACTGGCGTCGCAATAAATTCAAATCAGTCGTTGATCTCCGGCATCATTAGGCCTGCAATTCCTGCATGTGTACAAACATGATCTGTCATAGCCCAAAGTCCACTGATAGCGTCTGTTTTGATATATAGTTTAAAAGGTCACATTTGTTACATTGTGACATTATTCCATAAGCGGTTCCAAACAGAGCAGTTAAACAATGTCTCTGTGGAGGTAATGAGGACTCAGAATGGGACTTTGCTATGACACTGACACATCATCCCACACCACACCACATCCCTTGTGTTATTACATGTTTATTAAAGGTTCTGAGCGCATTTTTGCAGTCATGAATGAGGATCCTGATGCCAACATGGACTCCATGATTTAAGTGAAGGATAGGTTGAGTTAAGGATATTTTTTCTTTATTCTTCCAGAATGATAAGTGACCACAGTGTGTTTTCTTATCTAAGTGTGGTTCCCGTTGACATAATAAAGTAAAAGGATGTTTTCAGTTTTAGGGTTTTGAATTAAACTTAATGTAAACATCTTCTATTTAAAAAAAAAAGTACTGCAACCTTATTGGGCAGCTCTTTTAAACATCCAGTGTTGACAGTGTGTGGGAGCATTTTCGATACACTTCTCTGCACCAGTCTCTATGCAGATGAACACAGATGTTGCACAGGCTTTTATTTTTAAGAGCAGAAATGTACCCCACGTGACACTATGGGTAAAAATATAAATAACCAGGTCGACAGCCAATAATTCTCAAAAATAGTGGTGGCCGACGTCAACTAATTTAGAAAAAGTAATTCCCATCGTGGCTTCTTTGACAGGTAAATAGATGAGATTTTTGATTACGACGGTCTGAAACTCACCTGCCTCCTCTGCAGTGTACAGGTCCCTCCAGTACATCCTGTGCTTGTAGTCATCCTTGGGGGCGTAGAGGTATGTGTTCAAACCCCACTTCTGTTCTCTGTGAATGCACAATCACATCATCAAGTAATACATCAGTTGTTATATGATGAGAAATGAGTGCAGTAGATCAGTCTATGCTTTAAAGGGGGATTCCGGTATTTTTAAACCTGGGCCTTGTGTTTATATTTCTGGATGTGTAAATGATTCATACTTACTAAAAGTTTTGGAATTGGTCCAGTAAATAGTCTCAGCTGATAGCTGCGACACGGCTGCAATGGCTGCCATGTAATCCTTAGGGGCAACCCAGACGTCCACTGCTTTTTTTAACCACTCACAGGCTAAGATTGTTACTCTAAGTGTCTGAAAGCATTACGGAAAGGATCCGACAGCAATAGTCCTCATTGTTAATGTAAAATCCTCTTTGTTTAACCGGAAGCACAAGTCTCGTCTGAGGACAAGTCTTGCATCGAAATCTCGTGAGATGTGAGTTGTTGCAGGAAAATGACTGTAGAGACGTGAGTGAGAGAGAGGAGTTTGGAGTTTACCGAGAGGGACTGCCCTCAAGACTTTATTTCCAAAGTCATGGCTGAATATTTAGCTGATTTTAACAGTCTAGATGATGCAACAACTGCAACAACTCGCCTCCCATGAGATTTCAGAGTGAGATTTCTCCTCAGACTTGTGCTTCCGGCTAAATAAAGAGGATTTTACTGTAACAATGAGGACTATCGCTGTCGGATCCTTTCCGTAATGTTTTCAGACACTTTGAGTAACAATATCAGCCTGTGAGTGGTTAAAAAAAAGCACCTTCAGTGGAAGTAACTTTGACGGTCTGAGTTGCCCCGAAGGATTACGTTGCAGACATTCCAGCCGTGTCGCGGCTATCGGCTGAGGCTATTTACTGGACCAATTCCAAGACCTTTGGTAAGTATGGATGATTTACACACCAAAATATGTAAAAATAAGGCCCAGGTTTAAAAATACCGGAATTCCCCTTTAATGTGTCTTGAAGAAGGGAAATTTAAACTAGGCATCAATTAGATAAATTCATTTTTGCTAAATGTTGTTTATTCAGTGTTGTTAATAGTTTTTCCACAATCACAAGCTTTTCCCTGCACACAAATACAGATGGACAAACAATAAACACCACATTAGGACAACACCCAATATAAAGCAAAAGCCATCTTGAGGAGAGGCTCTTTCAACCTCAGTTTTCAGTTATGTTCCTGCTCTTCCTCATACTGGAGTTTCTAAGCTTACATATTGGCCACATACCTTTTAAAAAGCTCTGTTCTTTGCTCCATAGTCCATGGCCGCCCATAAAAACCTGCACCAAGGTCAAGTTATGCACCAAATTAAGTCACCTTACCAGAACAGATTAATACTTACATTACATTTCCACAAAATACATCAGAGGTTAATCCAGTTAGCTTGCAACCTAGTCATCACTGGGATCTAAACTCCAGTTTGGGCTCCCCTGGTCCCAGTCTGCTCACCTTCTACTACTCCACTGATGAACCGCCTCGTCCCAGTCTGGGTTGGACCCTTGGCACTGCCCGGTGTCGACATGGTTTACTGTTGAGTTTAGTGTTGAGTTGTCCCTTTCTAAGTTTTCAGTTTACTAATAATCAGACGGGAGCACCGACACAGCGCTATTGTCAGTCATGTCTTTGTATACCAGCCTTTAATTTCCTTCACTTTTATTGCTCCGTCCTCTCGCGCCTGCGCACACCAGTCGGTTTTAAGCATTGCGCAACATGATGCTAACATAAAGTCTAAAGTCTAAAGTTGTAAACCATATTGTAAACACTCTGGGCGAATAAGACAAGCAGCTCTTGTTTTGTGATGACTGGAGTTCACCTCGGGTTCAGACGCACGTTGACTGGACGTGCGTCCGACTACCGGGTGAACGTCTTAAAGGGACAGTGTCCCCTTGGCCTTAAAGGGACAGTTCACCCGAAAACACGAAGCGAGCAGTCAAAATAAAACATTTTACATTTCATAGCTCTGCTCTAAATGTAGTTTGGTGTTTTTTTTAACTGCCAGATATTCAGTGGTCATTTGGCTAATGTTGTTTAAGCTAATATGTTAATGTTGTTGAAGGGCCTTGGTGGAAAATACTCAAGTACTGTAAATACAATACAACAAGCTTTGCATTTAGATGATTTATACAACGTACAAATAAACTCATAAATGTTTACAAGTTTTTTTTAGATATGTTTATTGATTTTTCAAAAAATTTTCCAAAGCAACACAAAACACTTTAAGGGGGGAACTCCCCTCCAAGAAAAACAGACACAAAACTGGGCTCACAAACACAGAAACCAATACAAGAAAAGGGACTCAGGTATTACATAATGTAGGACAAACAAATTTAACAAACAAAAATTAAAATTCCATACTACATAAACCCTCTGGTAAGGATACAAGAAATATCCAGTGCAATATTAGACATAAACAGCTCCCATGTTCTATGAAATACACTATCTTTAAATGTAGCACGTCAAATAATGTACGGAAACATATTCAATTATGACCTCACGCCAATTCAGAAGAATGCACTTTCTTGCACTGAAATGTTAGCACTTTATAAAGATTCCCATTATATTTATCAGTAATAAAGCCATTCGATATCCCTAATAACATGCATTTTGGATCACTTTCTAAATTAACAGCTAAAATCTTATTCATTTCCTGCCATACAATATGCCAAAACCTCTATATTATCCAGCAAGACCACAGGCAGTGTGTGAGACTAGCTGTCTCTATTTTGCATTTAAGACATAAAGTCAGCATTAAACTTATGGCGTTGGGAGGGGGATATACAGTATGTGCTCTGTGTAAAATCTTTAGTTGAATAGCTTTTATTCTATTACAGATGCTTTGGGTCCTTACACTCTTCCGGACGTCACCCCATTGGTCATCTGTAATATCTACAGTACATTCAGTTCTTTTTCCCATGTTTCTTTTAAGTGGGAAGTGCCTGTAGTACATATTCTTTTAGTATATTGAAAAAAAGGAAAAAAAGGCTTATAGAATCACCCACCTGTAATAAGAAAAGCTGTTTCTGTATGCATGAATTACTTTGATTGGAGAATAATGTAGTGTCCCCTTTAACATAATCCCTTATCTATAAATAACGGAAAAATCTTGTTTTTGAATATTGTAGTCGATTAAAGTAGGTCCATCAAATAAATCCCCTAAAATTATTACAAGTTAAACTACCCAGTAGTGATTAAAATAATTGAAATTGCTGCTAAAGTTGAAGCTCACCTTTAGCAGCTGCAACATTTAAAGTGTATATTAATGCATCACTAATTATAATCCAGTGATATAGTATATGATTCTGAAATGATTCATTCTGCATGAGTATTTTCACTTTTGGTTCTTTTGGTGTATTTCGATGCTAGTACCCAACTTGTGTGCTTTTACTTCAGTAAGAGTGGGTAAAATGTGGGTAGTATGGCTATTTTTTACTTAGATAAAATAATTGAATACTTCTTCCACCACTGATTGAGGGTTAACTTGTGAAAACTGTTCCTCTTTTTGCAGTTTCAAAATGTGTGGCACATTTTACCAGACGTCAAAATAAAGAATTGAAATGAGCAAGTTTTCCATAAACATTATCAGCTTTGCGAATTAATATTAATGATGGTTCAGTTTAATTTAGATGTGCTACAAATCCATGACAATGAACCAGTGGGGAAAACCTTTCTAATTAACATTATTACTTACACCTGCTTGATAGTTCATTGTCTGCCATGAAAAAGGTTTTGACTGGCTTGTAGGTCAGACTTGTGTTCATCAGTGGACAGTTTACTGCTAATAATTAATAGAGAAAGCACTGTGATGCTATGGTTCTTTTGGATTTAATAAACCACATAAACTAAAGATGAGAGCTTGTCAGGAAACACAATAAACAGCTTTTATTTTTGTTATATACAAATATATAAAACTTTATCAGTGTAATGGAATGCAACAAAGATCTTTAGTGGGTTTTACTGATGGATGTTATCAAATTAACAGTGCTATATATTCATATAGTAAGTGTTAAACTGTAGACACAAAAAAACTGCAAGCATATTAGGAGTCAAAACATGCAAAAACTAACATACAAAAGTTTGCTACATAAGTGCAAGCATAAGGCTCTGAGGTATTTTTTTAAAATCTCTGCTACATCCAGCTGTCCTCCTACACAGCTCTGCTACCTCTTTAACCCTTTCTGGGCCTGTTTCAGCAGCTGATCGAAGTCGAGGTCCTCAAACTTGCTCTTGGCAGGAGACGGGTCTGCATCTCTGTTTGCATCTGGGGAAGGAGGAGGACAATTACAGACTCACTGTTATGTTCAATGGCTACAAAGTCATTGATACACCATCAAATGATACAACCTTGATTCTTAAAAAGTTTGTGAGGCTCTGTTAAAAAGTAAATATAGAGTGCAATCGTTTGAGGATGCCCCTTTCATGCCCAATCATGATACTATCACCTGTTACCAATTACCTGTGGAATGTTCCAAACAGGTGTTTTTGTAGCATTCCTAACTTGACGGGGCTTTGACAGGGTACGTCAAGAGACACAATACAAACAGTTAAACAAGGGAAAATGTCTGATGTCACCATAGCAACATACTTCCCTTTATGGTTTTTGAGTCTTACCGAGGTCAGCGTAGTCTGAATTACAGAACTGTCTCCTCCCACCAAAGCACAGGTCAAACGGCAGCTCATCAGGTCTCCGTAGTTTGCTGCCGTTATCGATGGCTGCGAAAGCATCATTCATGTTGTAGAACGTGACGAAGCCGTAGTGGTCACTATGGGAACCAAAGGTACAGGATTTTAATACCGATTAAGCATTTAAAAAACATTTTAAAAACATCATTGTAACTGTGCATACTCACCCTCTTTCTCTGAAGTGAAGCGACACACATTCTACTTCTCCGAACTGAGAGAAGCGTTCCCTCAGTTCGTCGTGTGTCATAGACCTGCAGATGCGGCCGACATACACCACCCTGCGTTCATCCTGTATGACAGAGTTTTTACAATTACTCACCACTCATTACTCCAGCAAAAAAAACCCCAAACAAACACAAAGCTGACATGTTTACAATCTTTTACTCACTATGGCTTTAAGTTTCTGAACCCTGATCTCATGCTCTCTCCTGAGCCTCCTGGACTCTTGGCTGCTGTAGGGATGAAGAGTTTGGAAAGGAGTTTATTTCCCGTTAATAATAATAAAAAAAAATCTACAAGGAAAACTTGCAACATTAACTTACCTGTAAACATCTCTCCACTGCCTACGGCAATTCCGCGGGGCTGGTGATCGGGATCTGGGCGGGGACCTAGACTGAGACCAGGATCTGGATCTCGACCTGCTGCATCTCGCCCTGGAGCGAGACCACCTGTAGCGCCGGGGTGGGGAGTGGGAAATGGAGCGAGAAGGGGAAGATGAACACGAACTGCTCTCTGAGCTTTTGTGACGGCGCCTGTGAGACGGACGAATCCAGAGTTAGGAGCATAGCACAAATATGATACAGAAAAACTCATACTGAATATGAATTACAGAAGATTATTGCTTTTGCCTTTTTGGAGAGGGAGACAGAGAGCAGGAGGAGGAGGAGGATGAGGAACAAGAGCTGGAGCTGGAGTCTGAACGAGGAGATCTTCTCCGATACCTCCTTCTGTTCCTCCCTCTGACAGGAGGGCTGGGTGGAGGCGTAGGGAGGGTGCACAGGCCCATCTTGTGTTCAGCGGCACAATCACAGGCTGGCTCCGTGGCGGTGCTGTCCGACAGCGACAGAACTTTGTCTGTGGATGGCACCGTCTCTGATCTGGTCCTGGGTTCCTCAGGTAAATGTGTCACAGACGTTGCAGAGTCATCAACAGTCCTGACAATGGTGGTGCTAACTTCACAAGTGGAGGTCTGTTGTTTGCATTCAGCAGCAGCACCTGAGTCATGAGTAGTCGCCTGCAATTCAGTGGTTTTAGAAATATCCTTGAGTTTAGAGGCCCTGCTACGCTGAGGTATGTTTGCAGGTGAACGGTCAGCAGGTGCGCAGTAGTCGTGATCGGAGGATATAGATGAGTACATGTGAGGAGAGGTGAGGGCAGCGGGGAATTCTGGGAGCTTATTGAATGTCTTCTTGGACGGTAGAGGACGGGGTTCGATGATCTGAATGGCCTTGGATGGAGGATTTTTGCGTCTTGCTGGCAGATCTTGTTGCGTGCTGAGGATGATTTCATTCCCGAGGGGCTCAGGGATGTGTACACCCTCGGACATTTGAAGATGAGGTAAATTCCTGAGGGTTTTTGGAGTCCCAGGTGAGTCTGAAGTGCGCAAAGGTTTAACTAGTTCCATGAGGGGCTCCACTCTTCCCTCTTTAGCTGGAGGAGAAAGAATTTTTTTTAAAAAGGGGGTTACACAAGACCGGACCTTAAGCATCCAGAAATACAGTGTTATCAGTAAACTGATAGCTCACCTTGTGTTTCCTCAAACTGTTCCAGCAGGCTGGTCAGATCAGGCGCTTCAATTCCTGAAGCAGAAGAACAAAAAGGCATGAAACTAGTAGTTTGGAAGATGCTGTTTATTCTTAGCATCATCACAGTAAACTTAATATATCAAAATGTATTTTTTAGTGCCTTCATTGTGTCATCAACTGTTTACCTGAGACAGCTGTTGCACTCTGCACTCTACAGTCAAACTGAAGAGTGGGCAGTGGTTCCCCAGCCGGGGATTCACTGTGGGGAATCTCCGCCACCGGCCCCTTTACTTGTATGGGAGCATCTACTTGGCTTGGGGACAGAGGAGTCTTTGGTTCCGATTTGGATTCTTTCATCGGGTTCACACTGCAATTTTGAGGCTGTAGTTCCTCACACTCCGAAGAAGGTTGGACTTGTGCTGTGGTCGGGCACAGTGCTGGAGATCTAGAGGAGGCACCCGGAGCCATCTTGGTGATCCTGCTTTCCTGAAACAGGGTGGTGCAGTCCTCGGGTTTTGGCCTTAATGACGATGGCTGTTGCTGAAGAGACGTGCCTGAGGATTTATTTTGGATTTCTCGAAAGTGCCTGGTGCCGTCGAGGTTGGAGTCTCTGCTGGGGGACTCCACATTGGACTCTAATGAGGAGTGGTCCGTGGATGGTGATGTTGTTCGGCTAACAGGCAGGGGGAGGAGGACGGGATTTGGGGGATCACTACTGAGCAGTGTTGTTTTTTTTACTGGACTTTTTTTGCTTTCAGGCACAACAACATTTGGGTCAACTGTGATGCCTGGCAGTGGACTAGCAGGGGAGAGGATTGTGGATTCAGTTCTTGGGCGCTTTAATCCCCCGCGACGAAGAGGAGTGGATGGTTTGGCCTCTGAGGGGTGAGGCCTGGGTGGAGCAGAGGTGAGGTGGGTCTGGTAACCAGGAGTTTGAGATCTATGAAGCTGATCAGCACCACTTCTCCTACCATCTGGATAATGGTGTGATGGCTTTGGTCCACTGCTGTTTTGTCTTTGTCCCTGTAAACAGAGGATGGGGGTCAGCTCCTGGGGGGGCTCAGAAACAGAGGGCCACTTGGTGGTGTAGTTCCCCTGTTTCTCCACCAGGGGCTGTCTCTTTTGGCGCAGCTGTCTGTACTGTTGGAGGCTGAGTGACTTGGCCTTTGTCTGACCATTGGTTGGCAGAACCTCAGCTTTGTTTCTGTTCATTTCTGATGAGGGTTTTTGGAGTTCACGTGCAGAACCAGATGGATTTTCAAGTGCTCTAGTGCTGTTCAGTGGAACTGACACAGCTTCACTTGTGTGCCTACTCATTAGGTTCTTCTCGTTCAACCCTGTTTCCAATGATACGTCGAATGAAGCCACTTTAACGGGGCCAAAGCTCACCCTTTTCTTCTCTCTGGATGAGTTCCCATTCAGCAATGCACTCTTCAAGTGTTTGCCATAATCACTTCTTTCATCTCCCTCTTTTTCCTCTTTCCCCGTTACCTCGTCATCAGACACAACATTTATCTCTTCATCACTCTCTTCTGTGGGTCTCTCATACTTCCACACCTCTTCCTGAGAGAAAAAAGTGTGATTTCTCCTCAGTTTCTCCTCTTCCTCCTCCACGTGCAGCTTCAGACAGTACGGGTGCATGATCTTCACCAGGTTGACAAGAGTGGTTGAGGTGAAGACCTCGACTTCAGCCTCTGCTTTTTTATTTATGGAGTGAAACAATGTTTGCTGTTGTTGTTTGAACAGATGTGGAGGACTGTTTTTGTCCATTTTGCTTTCATCCTCCTTTTCCCCATCAATCTTAATTGTGAATGTCTCATTAGGTGATTTGGATCTTGGTCTAAGTCTGTCAGCAAGTGACATTTCCTAAAGAGAGGAGACAAAACAGATCTTGAAAGCAGCAGAAAAGGTTAACAATGATACTCTGTTTCAAAATACATATTTTATACGAGTCTGTTTTGTAGGTTCTGTTCAATTTGTCAAAGCTAAGCTAACATGTAATACCTAACTCCTGATAAAGCAGCTTTTTTATCCGGCAAATTTAAGTGATCATCACGAGCTGCTCATAGTTATCTTATCTCAATTCCAACAGCATAGCCGGAAAGGGGAGCTGCACTGCGTTTTTTGTTATACATTTTCATCTAATTATTGTTTCATAATAGGTTATTTTTGGTTCATCCTTCTTATTCCTGAGTGTGCACCCACCCCTGAGTTGTTCCTGGACTCTGGGTGGGTGAGGAGCTTGGTGTCCGGCAGGGTGTCAAAGGGCGACAGAGTCCTGTCGTCATCCTCCACGCAGTCCAGCATCTCAGTCAGGGCCGACAGCAGGGTCTCACTCTCTTCTTCCACTCCACTCCTATCCTGAAAATGAGCACCAAAATCCAGATTTATTGATTTATACGCCAGTTTCATATTCTACCAACCAGTGGTAAAGAGCCAAATTTGAGCCTCGAGGGAGAGTCGATCGAAAACATCTTCTAATGTCTAAAGACCGCAGTCCTGGGTTGTTCCCAGAGATGCGCCTCAGAACGGTTCACCGTGATGATCTGCTTTAACTCTGACCTCTAATGCAACAGTGGAGTCTTCAAAAATGGACAGGATGGATTGATCCATGCAGGACTGTGTGTCCACCTCCGCACCTTCCACATGACGTCTATTCAGGAGGACAAACTGCAGAGACACAGACACACAAACATATTAGGCGCACTGGGTTTGTGAATTTGCATGCACACTGATCTGGTCTACTTCTGCCTCCAACTCACTCCTTCCTCTCTGGGAGTGACCAGAAGCTAAAGAGGAAGAGCTGCCAGTTCTGACAGTGTTTCAAATACAGCTATGAGGCAGAGCTTATGTTTAATCCATGTTTATTATTATTATTATTATTATTATTGTTTAGTTTTTAATAAATACACTAACAGCCACCTCAATGTAAATTAGAATAAAATTCAATAAATAAAACAAAATTAATTAATTAATTAAAAAAAAACTTAATTATTTGGTCTACAAAATGTCAGAAGAATGTTTTTTTGCATTTTGCTAAGAGGGGCTTCAACAATTGATTAATTGCAGATTAACTTTCCATCACTCAACTAACTGCTTATAGAGTAATTGTTAAAATAATAAAATAGTAAAAGTAGTCCAGGGACCTCGGTCCTTGACAGGTTTCCACAGGGTCCCCAGCAAAAAGGGGACTAATTTATTGTCACTGTAATCCCAACAATGACAGAATGTATGCCTATTTTAATCACTTTTTGGAATAAAACACACAAAAGCATAAAATTCTTCTCAGTTTAAGGACCCTGGTACAAAATCTTATCAAATGGGGGCCCATGGTCTAATTTGTGTCAGTTTATAGGGAACCTTAACGTGAAAACGTTTGGGAACCACCGGTTTAAACTCTGAACAACGGAAACCAACTCCAACTATGTCTGGTCATAAATCTGAATGATGAGCTGCAGCTTCATTCATGAACATGGACGAGGATTAAACTGTTTTTTTTTAAACATAATGAAGATCATCAGATAAGGTGTGAAAGATTAATGCTTCACTCACTCCAACCACGTTTGAAGTAGGGAGCAGATTGAATGGGACAAGAAGCGGATCACAACCTGCACATCATCTGTGGGAACGAGAGCTCTCAGAGCCTTTTACTGCAACCAGGCATTTATAAGCTCTTATGTGACAGTAAAGCAGTTTAACCATGTGGCTGCCATAAATAAACAACTTGAAATTAAGCGTGAGACACCAACAACAAACAAACAAACAAAAACAAAGGTATTTTGAGGAAATAAATGCAGAAAGGGGGACCGTGTAGTTAGTGAGCAGGACAGTGCTGAGGGTTCAGCCTTATCTGAACATCTTGTACCCTGGAGTAAGTGAACCGGTCTCCCTCCCTGTCAGCTCTCACATGTAAACCCTCGACCGGGGACATTATGTTCAACGTGAACAAAGAGGTAATGACAACAACTAATGTGTCGTTAAGCTGTTTCCGTGGTCTAAAAAGCAGACAGATAGATCAGCTCAGCCAACTCCCTGGTCCCGATCTGTAGTACCACTACCCTGTTTCAGCCACGTGTCGCCATGCGCGCATGTGGTCTCGCGCGCCGGCCAAACGCCTCTTATTAAAACACGGAAACCCGCTCGTGTGCGGCTACTTTCACGTCAGACTAGCTAAAATCAGCAAACCAGTACCTCGCTGGGAGTGTTGCTGGCCAGAAAGTCGCTGTTGCCGGCATTTAAATTTCCGTCATTCCGCCTCCACCGCGCCGCCATCTTGCTGCTCCACATGGCCCTGCTGGCAGGCCGGACAGAGACACGTGGTCACCGCATGGGAGCACGCGGAGAACGCCGATCTGGAATCAGATTTGACACCGCCGATGCCTTTTAGTGAGGGCGAGGAGATGAGGAGAAATCAGGTCCAAGGTCAGCTAAAGTTATATGAATGTTCCTAGTTGATAATAAATTAGTTTTCTCTTGAAAACTAGCCACAGATTTTGTGTTGTTGCAAAGATTTAGGAGCTAATGGCTCAAAACTGTTTTTGTATTGATTGATTTCTTAAATCTGGTAGATGAAAATAGATGATTAATGATTGATTTATAGCCTATCTGTGTCAACAAACACATGTAATAGAGGTTTGTAGCCGCTTTTCTATCCTATTAATAGTGTCAAGTTGTCAACTGAGCCATAAAAAAGAATCACACTAATCTACTTTTGATACATTTTTATTTTATTCATTTATTGCTAAAAGGCGACACCTAGCGTCCAAATTTCCAAAAACAGGTTGCAGCAAAAACTCAAATACAGTATAATTTTATGGTTTTATATTTACTTTACCCACCTGATGACATATTTTACAACATCCAACTGTACCAACTGTTAAAGTAGAGACTGTTTAAAAAAAAAAAAAAATCTGTAGCAAAATGAGGGACAAACCTGTCAGATACTGCTCTGGCTGCCTCACATAAAGTGGAATTAATGATTTGTTTGGATACTGTAAAGAACACTTGGTAAAACTTAAATTCACCCAAGTACCCCATTATTTTTCATGTTGTAAAATTACTAAAAAAGAAATATAATGGAAATATGAGTGCATTCATCAGTATCATAGAATTGTATTCCTAAATAATGCAACGATCCTTGAAGTGGTG
>JBBPCS010000898.1:20250-46012 GCA_037974645.1 Hollardia meadi | reverse complement strand
GGAGGGGGAGGGGTTTATGAGCTATACTGCAGCCAGCCACCAGGGGGCCATCCAGATGTTTTGGCTTCACGTTTGGGAAGCTCTCATGCAACCGATGTGTGAGCCTATAGGACACATTAATCTGCAGTCTGTGCATAAATGAAGCATGCAAATCTCTCAGAAACACACAGATGAGAAGATGAAGGCAACAGGAAATAAACAGGCAAACATGAAAAACAGTCCAGCTGTTACTGAAAGGCCTCTTGTTGCTTTACTGTTATGTCAAAATGGGCTTTGCATTAATGACCAAATAACTGGATTTAGAGTCTTAAAATAGCGGGATCACAAGAGGAAGTCCTCTTGCAGATCTTTAAACATGTCCGTCCTTCTTGTTGTCAGTAAGTTGTCTCCCACTGATCCCCACCACGACTGTCAGAAGGTCCTCGTAGAAAACAGCAGCTTTAGCGGAGCTGCAGTTCAGCATGCAGAGTCGAGATGTTATCAGAGGATTAGAGTCCTGGAATAGTTTCCCTCTGGGGATTCAAACAGCGAGCAACCTCATGACCTGAGAGCTGAGCTAATAAAAGACATCAGGCTCTGCTTTTGTGTCTGTTTGAGAGAAAAATCCCGTCACTCTGGAAGAATTCAGAGTGAGATCAAATCATGCAGAGCACTTCTTGTTTTTGTTGTTTTCCAGCTTCCAGAGTATCAACAGAGGCAATAAGCTCCAGGTTTCTATGGAGACTCCACCTACACGGGCAGCTTCACAATGCCAATCGACCCCCGCCTCCCGGCTCGTCCCAGTGTTTTAAATCCTGCTTCTTCTTCCCGTTGTTAGCCGGCTTCCCCTGCTGTCTGTTTATGTTTATGTACAGTTTGTGTTTGCATACCTCTCCTGTCGGGAGGCCAGAGCCTCGTTATCGGCCCACCACGCTCATCAGTCTGACTGTCATTACGTCTTATTTTGAAAGGTTTGAGACGCAACAGGAGAAAACCTTAAAAAGCTAAAAGACGTTTACGTCCTGCATCGTCAAACTGCTTTATACAACACATAGAAGTGTCAAAGTCATGTTTCATCTCATCCCTCAATGATTAAATTAGACATAAACCCACTAATTGATGACTCCACCCTGCCTGATCAGACACAGGTGGCCTGACTCAGCTTCATGATTGCTGAACGTTAACTTTTTATTTACATATCACTTTCCACGAACACGTGTACGAAGCCAAACAACATGAAGTGAGACGTCACAAAGCAAACAGCCAAGCAACGCACGGTACTCGGAACGTACGGTACTCAGCTGTGGTGTCGTCTTCAAAAGACAGTTTTTGAAGGTGCAGTTTGTAAGATATGAACTTAATGAACTGAACTGAACTTAAGAGATATCTACTGAAGTTAGCATGCTAACCAGCTAGCCCCGGCCCGTCCTGTCTGTAATACCACTTTGTACCTCTAGAGG
Source organism: Hollardia meadi (assembly GCA_037974645.1). Taxonomy (NCBI): domain Eukaryota; kingdom Metazoa; phylum Chordata; class Actinopteri; order Tetraodontiformes; family Triacanthodidae; genus Hollardia; species Hollardia meadi. Next base: position 44,573 of record JBBPCS010000898.1, on the reverse strand, counting down.
CAATAGTCCGAAAGCCCCCCGTAGTTTCAGAACTCTATCTGGCTGTTCTACCTCTTCACCTCTCTCCTGTCCGGTCTTTTTTCAGACCACTAGCTCCACTGCTAATTGATATAGCTATAACCAAAGATAATTACACAGCACAAGATAACTAACTTACAGCAGACAGTGACGGCAGTTGGTGTTACTCTGGTGATATGCTGCCCCCTATATTTTTGGAGGCACCTTTAAATTCTTACAAATTGCTCCTTTAAAAATATTTGAAGCTACTGCACACAGAATTTTGCATTTGTGACTCTGGCGCCCCCGAGTGGTCATATCGAAGAAGGCACTGCAACACAAAGTATTATTTGATCGTTCCTCGCTTGAAAATCGTTCTTGAAGGTCTCCACCGAGCCTCCACCCTGTTAATGTGTCAGCAAACAATTCTTTACTCATGCGCCGTTCCTCCCGGGAGACTCTTCACTGCTGTACACGTGGAATCATAACCAAACAAACCTGTTATGGAATTTTTTAGATTTTGTCCATCTTATGATGATCACACTTGAGCCCGGTAACAACACATCCTGAAGCCAACTTCTCTTTGTTGGTTTAATATATTTACAGTAATTTGCACCTTGTTTCGTGCACCGTGTGTTTGCTTGCTAAAATCATTTAATTGTGCAAATAGATTAACAACAGTCTTTAAATATTTACACTAAAGTCTGTGACTCTTGTTTTGCCTTCAGCTCTTGTTGCTCCTGTATGTTTTTTCTCCATCACTTCATCTTTCATGATCCGTTTTTTTTTTCTTCCTTGTTGAATAAATTGTGTTCCTGCATTAAATCCTCTCCTCTCACAACGGAGGAATAAAACTTAAACTTATGGGAATTCAATGTTGACACCGAGTCGATCGACTCACTTCGTTTGCAGTGTTTTAGACAGAAGTGCTGATCATCACGTCCACTCGTTGGATTCTGATTTTAATGTTCAGCACTTTGAGTTGCATTTTATTTGTTTTATCATAAATTTTGTTTGTTTGCATGAAAAGATAAAATGTTTAGTTTATGTTAGATCAGTGTGTAATGATCCGACTCCTTGTGTGTCATCAGGATGCAGCCATCTTGTTTTAAAGGACAAACCTGCAGCTTTTCTCACCATCCGACAGCCTTAAAAACATCCCCACACTGCCCCCCAGTGGAGAAGACAGGAACTACAACCAGCCTTTCATCAGAAACTAAACCAAGAGAAAGACACAAAAAAACTGGCTTTAAATTAATTTATTTAAAAAAAAAAAAAAAAAGCATTTCTCCACTGAAGCAGAACATCGATTTTTTTTCTTCTTTTGCTATTGTTTGGAACGTGTACAATCAGAAAACGGACTCGCCAGGTCGCCGGAAAAGAGTAAAATAATCAAGCAAAGGGAGGGTTTGGGGCGGTGGGGGGTCTGCCAACACCACAACGTCAACACAGCCGGGAGGGACCAGCAGGAGGAGGAGGAGGAGGAGGAGGAAGGTTGTGGGAAACAAAGAAGGAGGGAAATGAAAACACAAACATTTAATCAAGTGCAGGTCTGTTTTTTTTTCCTCCTCCGTTCGATTTACAGTTAAACAACGTCCCTTCGTCAGATACATGCAAGGTCAACATCTGGAACTACACATGGAGAGTACATCGGTTATCTGTGCGAGTATTAAAATATGAAGGTGTAACTAAGCAAATTTCATATGTCAGAACGAGGGGAAAAGAAACAAAACATGAGGAAAAAAAACTAGTCACCCAAAGGAAAAGGAAGTGAGATTTCCAACCGAAATATCATCGACCTCCTCGTTTTGTACGCCTCCTTTAATTTATTATCTAGGTAGGTGAAAATACATTTAAAAAAAAAATAATCCTAAGCTCCAACAACAAAATACTGCATATCTAACGCTGCAATACAGGAAGGTCAGTGTTGTGAGAGGCTAGCTGCCAGAGTTTCAGGAATATTGGCTCCGAGTCCCGCTGTAACCGATGAACGCTCGTCACACTCGCCGCTCGGTTGGTCGCTTTCGTCACCCGGCGGTCCGCGGAGGACGTTGTGTCCGCTGGCTGCCGGAGTCTCCCATCTGCTCTGAGGTAGATGCGACAGAAAGGTGGCGTCCAGCCCGAGCCGCCGCCCCCCCCCCCCCCAGCTCTGAAGGGTTAGTTGTTGTTAAGGCTTCCTGTGGTCTTGGTTTTAGTCCTGTGTCAGGGGCTCACAGGAGACACCTTTCAGTTCATCTTTGTTCTCAACCCACATTCCAGTCTTTTAAAGGGGTGGACGCTTCTTCTTCTTTTTTGATGCTCTCGAACAGAAAGTGAAAATGAAAAGAATCCTCTCCGTTTGGCACCTCGGGGAGTCAGTGGCAGGAGGAGGAGGAGAAACAAAACGACAGAGAGAGACCGTGGAGGGAGGTGAACGTGGTGGTGGTGGTTGGGGGGGGTCGTGTGGTGTGTGGTTGTACAGACTAGTTGAGGCGGCTGCCCTGGTCGTTGGCTGCAGGCGAGTCCGAGGCCGGGATCGAGGAGGTTGCCTCGTCCTCCGATTTGATGCGCTTGCCGTCCGGCTGTTCGGTGGCCAGCTGGTCCCCGTTCTGTCGCTTGGTGGGGAGGGAGGCGGAGGCGGAGGCGTGGGCCGCCAGCAGGTGGAGGGGGCTCGCCACTACTGGAGCTGAAGGGGAGGGAAGAGAAGGGAAGCAGTGGGGTTAGCAGAGGAAACACTCCACTGTCTGAACTGTTCACACTGTGGTTAACCAACACCTGCGGGAGGCGAGGCCGCTGCAGACCGCGACGCAGAGGGGTCTGGTTTCATCCGTCAGTAAACCCTCTATGACATCAGCCCTTTAGACACATGCTGCATTTGTTTATTTACACTGAACAGGCTGCATTGAACGGGCTGTGTAAAAGGGGCTAATGTCAAACTTCAGTTCAAACAAGTTGATCGACTAAAATCAGAGTTTTCAGACCAGATTTCATTGTTTATTGTGTGAAATCGTTTTAACTTTGTGTTATTCTTGATTCAGGTCAAAGTTAATCTAAGTCCCACATTAACAAAGTGACCAAAACCTCATTTTTCCACCTGAGAAACAGCGAAAGTACGACCGAAAAACTGATTTGTGCCTTTATTTCAAGCCGAAACTGTTTACTGGTCTCCCTAAAAACCACAGAGACCAAACCAGAACCAGAACCAAGAGAGAGCACATCGGTCCAGATTAGCTTCCTGTAACATTTAGAACTGATTTTATACAAAGCTCTAAACGATCCGAGACCCTTGTTTACCATTTCTCACAGAGGGGTGCAACAAACGATTATTTTCAATTATTCTGCCAATTATATTCATACACTTCCTGTATGAGTTTCAAATTAAACCACTCGGCAACCACCACGTGTTGTGCACATGAAACGAAGCGACTGCCATCTTTTCTCCAGCTGTTCTGGGCTAAAATCTGATTTTGTTTCTTATTTTGATGTTAAACTTCAGGAAAAAAAAAAGTTCAGTCGATGGTTTGTGTGAGAAGTGAAAATACGATGTGTTAAAGTTGTTCTGATAGTTTGTGGTGCTGTAAACGCTTTATTCTACGTTCCACCACCTAGCGACACCTAGTGGTAAAAGTCAGTATACCGGTCCGGTCCGGTCCGGTCTGAAAATGTTTACACTGGTTGAATCATCCACAAAGTGTTGAAGCACAAACTTCACTTCAGTTTCTCTATAATCAGAGAGTTAAAATCATCGTCTCTACGTCTGAGAGAATCATAAAGGAGCAGAGCGTCGACGGTGTGGGAGCAGCTGATGTTTCTCACCCGAGCCGGCGGGTCCCTGGATGGCAGTGGTGACGCTGTGGGTGCCGTTCTGTGTGATGGCCTTAATGGGCAGCTGGTGCTGACCCACGGGGGCCTGCTGCACTATGGTAACGGTCTGCAGGGAAGCGGCCGACTGGGGGCTCTGGATGATGCGACTGGAGCCGCCTATAGAGGTGATGGTGGGAACCGTCTCCACTTTGACTGAGAGGACGACACAAACGGTGTTAGAGGACAAGTAGCAGATCAATCAGCCTGATGGGAGACATTTATATTATTAATCTGATACTGAAATTAGAATCAATACAGCAGATAATAAGAGAACACAGGGCTGTCATCGACTTAACAAGAACATCTACACTCTGACACAGAGGAGGTGGGAGACACCTTTAAAGATGGTTTACAATCTGTCAGTAAAGAGGAGGAGGAGGAGAAGAATGGGGAGAAGAAGGAGAGCAAGAAGGAGGAGAAGGAGAGCAAGAAGGAGGAGAAGGAGGAAATGGAGAAGGAAGAAGAGAAGAATGAGGAGAAAAAGGAGAAGGAAAAGACGAAGGGGGAGAAGAAGGGGTAGAAGGAGAAAAAGAGTAAGGAGAAGGAGGGGAGAGGAGGATGAGGAGAAGGAGAGCGAGAAGGAGAAGAGGAGAAGAATGAGGAGAAAAAGGAGAAGGAAAAGACGAAGGGGTAGAAGAAGGAGAATTAGGAGGAAGAGGAGAAGGAGAAAAAGAAGAAGGAGAAGAAGGAGAGGGAGGAAGATGATGAGAAGAAGGAGAGCGAGAAGGAGGAAATGGAGAAGGAAGAGGAGAATGAGGAGAAAAAGGAGAAGGAAAAGACAAAGGGGTAGAAGAAGGAGAAGTAGGAGGAAGAGGAGAAGGAAAAGGAGAAAAAGAGTAAGGAGGACAGGGAGGAAGATGATGAGAAGAAGGAGAGCCAGAAGGAGGAAAAGGAGAAGGAAGAAGAGGAGAAGAATACGGAAAAAAGGAGAAGGAAAAGACGAAGGGGCAGAAGAAGGGGAGAGGAGGATGAGGAGAAAGAGGAGACAGAGAAGGAGAACAAAAAGGTGGAGAAGAAGAAGAAGTACGAGAATAAGGAGGAGAAGAAAAGAAAAAGGAGAAGACGATTAAGGAGAAGAAGTGGGAGAATAGGAAGGAGGAGACCAACAAATCAAATCTACAGAGTGAAACACAGGAAACTTTTCTAAAGAAAATGTTGGAGTTCTGGGAGCAAAAGCTGGAATATTTTGATGTGACATCAGAACCTCGACACTAAAACAGAAGTTTCTCGACTGAAACCAGTTTACACCAGTCAGTTACTGGTTTGACAGCTGTGCCTTGATGGTATTGGATAAAAACTCCCCCTCCCATCTCACCTTTGACCTCCGCGTGCTCTCCGTTCTCCTGCAGCTCGCTCTTGCTGATGATGGCGGCCGGCTGGGCGATGACGGCTGTGGCGGGGCTGAGGGACCCTGCTGGGATCTGCTGCAGGACGTGGACCGTCTGGAGAGCAGGCTGCGAGGCGCTGGTGCTCACTGGGGAGGCCATGGTGTAGGTCACTGGCTTAATGGTTTGAGGTAACGGACGCTGGACTGCTATGAGTACCGGCTGGTTGTTAACAGGCGAGCCTGGAACAGATATTTATCATCATTATAATTAATATGTGACAGTTCTGGAGATATCAGCTGTAGAGATGTCTGTCTTCTCTCCAATATAATGGAACTAGATGGCACTTCACTTGTGGAGCTCAAAGAGACTAAAAAATACATTTAATAACTCAACATCAACGTCTCTTTCCAGAAATCATGACCCGGTTACTCAAGATGATCCACAGACCATCAGACTCTCGGCACAGAGACGTCTCTCACCTGATGTGTTCTGTGCAAAGCGTGCTTCCTGGATGACTGCCAGTTTGGGCTGGACCGCCATGGGGGTGGTGTTGGTGGAGACCGGGGCGGGGGCCGAGGAGGTCTCCAGCTCCATGGGGACCGGGGAGCCCTCTCGTGATAGGCTGTCAGGGGTCTGGACGCCGCTGGAGTGAGCGGAGAGAACCCCCGAGTGATTGGGAGACGCCGGGGCACTCCTGAGGGGGGGGGGGGGGGGGGTCAGACAGGGTCACACACACACAAATCAATACATTCAGGTCAAGCTGATAGACTGATTATTGTATTTGTGGGTTTTTGTCTGATTCCTGATTTTACGAACAGGGCATGGGCACATTCAACTGTAGTCTCTTTAATTAACCTTCGTTCTTCACATTTAACATGAATAGTTTTACATTTTTTAAAACAGTGTCTTGCACAACGACTCGTATGGAACTACAGTTACTGAGTGTGTGAGTTCATTTATGCTTCCTTAATACTGGGGGACAAACACGGGGCTACAGTGTTCATCTGTGTCTGAATCACAGCAGACCTGGAGGAGAGGGGTCCGTGTGGGGTCCTGAAGCAGGGGACGCCCCGGGGCCTTCGTTTCCTGAAGGCCTGCTCGATGAGCTTGCCCTCCGAGGACGGGTCTATCCTCCAGAAGGAACCTTTGCCCGGCTCCTCCTGCGACCGCGCCACTTTGATGAAGTAACGGTTCAACGACAGGTTGTGACGGATCGAGTTCTGCGTTTAAAAAAAAAACAACATTTTATTATTGCGGTTCTCAAAGCGTCCTCCGACAGACCGACACCAGGCCGGAGCTCACCTGCCAGCCCTTGTCTGCAGTCCTGTAGTACGGGTAGTTCTTTGTGATGTGATTGTAGATTCCATTCAGTGTGAGCTGCTTGTCTGTAGCCAGCGTTATGGCCTGGACTATCAGCTGTGCATAGGAGTACGGAGGTTTGGAGTCATCCTGTGGAGCAGAGCAGAAGGTTCATGAATCACAGCCGAGGGGGGGTAGAGCCCACGGTGACGTCTTCAAATGTCTTTTATTTGTCTGAACAACAGTCCAAAACCCAAAGATTTTCACTTTGTAATGAACTTCTTGACATTTGTGCGATTAATCGATTATTAAAATCAGCCGAGTTGATAAACACAAGCTTGTTATATCTCATTATTCCTGAGATGCAGCAGCTGGATTTTATGTCTCGTCAAACGGGTTCCATGTCAGATACAAAAAAATAAACACATGGTTTGTCCCATACATCCCTTTTAATGCCCGCCACATATCATTTTGTATTTCTGGAGCTGTGTGCCCTCCTCTCGCTCCCTTTCTCTCTTAAATTAAAAGTAAATCTGGACTTTAGGTCAGAAAAAAAGAGCAACTTAAAGCTCTGAGGAATCTGTTTCATAGACAAAATTATGAATCAAGAAAATATAAATTAGAGAATTTAAAGTAGAACATGGTGGAATTTATTGTCTTCCATCCAACTTTGTATGCATGTGTTGCAGAAAAAAGGCTAAGAGAGAGAAAAAGAGTTATAGTAATATTTAAAGGCGCAGTAGCTTCTGCCTCAGCAGCGTGGGATCATGGGAGTTGTTGTCTTCATTGTTAAACCACCACAGAAATGTTCACGGACGAGTTTAAAGTTTTATTCGCGTCACGTTGGCCGACTTCCTTCCTCACTCTGACTCTAACAAAGGTCTGGATATATTAATGCAGACATGTGACATATTTTATCTTTAAATCCAGTTTGTTGGTGTGTATTCGACGGCAGTGATGAGATGTTGAACACATCAGATTATAACCCGACAGAGTGACAGGACTCACCTTGGGACTGTCGCCTCCGGAGGCGTCTTTGTCGTTCTCAGGTTGGGAGTTGTCATTCATCAGCTGCAGCTCTGCAGAGCTGACCATGCGACCGCCCATCCTGTAGCCCGACGAGCCTGCGCCCCGCGGGCTGGAGGGGCACGAGTTAGCAGCACTGCGGGGGGAAACAAAGATTATCAGCTGCCGGGAAACGCACTGTAAAGGTAATTTACAGAAACAAACAGGTGCTTAAACAACAGAAGGGCCACAGTTACGCTGCTGGCTCGGTCTGTGCCGCAGCAGCTCGCACCTCACTTCAGGAGCCACAATCAGGCCTAAAGCAACCGCGTATTCAAACCTTAAACAAGTCTAATGATCCAGTTAATAGACTGATGCAACAAGGGGATGAAGAGGCGTGATGTAAAGGACAATTTCCATATTTAATGTGCGTCCCAGCACGCGGGGGGACTGTGGAGATGTTGGCGAAGCAAACGCAGAGGCAGCAGCTCAGGATTCAGGAACATGTGCTACACCTGCTGTTTATACGATTTCATTGAACCTTCAAATGACAGAAGAGAAACCTGGCTGGTGTTCGGCCATCTGGCTGAGATCAGGGGTTGAGAGGATCTGAGAGTCTGAGATGGAGCCGCCTCTGAACTAAGCCTAAGCTGATCCCTGTTATAGGGGCCATATCAAGGTCAGCTGACACGTCAAGGTCAACCAGGGGGCAGCGTGGGCCTGACGTCTTACCGCCGAGCACTGGTCTAAGATCTTACAGGTTTAAGGAATGGACAGAAAGAAGTCCTCTTCCTGTTCCTGGTGTTTTCACAGTCCAACAAGCTTTAACAAGATGGAGACGTTTGACTATCAGGGAACAGCAAAATATCAGTTTTTAATTATAGTTTTGGATTAAAGTAAAAGTCATTCTTCTTAGATTGACTGCCTCCAACCTGATCAAATTTATGGATTGATCTTCAAATAAAATCATCTTAGCGGGTGAAGTTTTGAGTCAAACGAAGAAAAGTCACTTCCTGCTTCCTTCAAACTGGTGAATACTTAATATTTGCAGTGCTGCGTACCTGATGGTGCCAGTAGGTGATGGCAGGGGGCTCATTGGGTGAGGGATGTTGTCTGGAATGTTGATGGTGAGGGGGGCGATCTGGGGCTGCACTGGTTTCACTGGGGACTCCGGAGCTTCGCGCTTCACTTTCTTCCCACTGGACAGGGCTGTGAACGTGATCTTGATGTTCGTGCTGGGGAACCTGAAGGTGCACCTGCGAAAGGAAAACGGATTCCAAGAGATTTATTTAGGCCCCCGCCCGTGAATACATAATGACACATTAACCTCGGCTGTGGTGGAACCGTTTGCTGACTTTAATTAGCTCAGAGAGGCGACGCGCACGTTAATTAAATGTGAACGCTGGTGCAACGGCTTGGTGAAGTCTTCAAACAGCAGAGGATTTATTAGATGGCTCTGCTTTACTTCGGTGCAGAGGACTGCAGCTGCAGAGCAGCTGTCGTGGGGGCGGGGGGGTGGACAGGCCTACATTAGGTGGGGTGGTAAATATAAGAGACGAGCTAACAGCGCAGGAGCCTCAGCACCACGTCAACAACTAGTAAACATGTCTCAGATGGCAAAGTGCTTCTTTTCTGTGGTTATTAGTGCTTAAAAATATGGAGGACCCAAACTGCCAAAATCAAATATAAATAAATAAATTAATACGCCATTAAATGCACCAAATACCAAAAGATAAATGTAGGCATTCATTCATTTGTAAAATGTGACATAAATTGGCATTTCTGTTTTCATTTACTTCTGTATTTATTTACCTTTGGTATTCATTCCCGTTTGTTTGTTTTTTCATTTAATTTTCAATGATATTTATCAATGTATTATTCTCCCTTTACATTCTATTCATTTCGCCACGTTTGTCTCTTTTTTGCATTTCTACTTCCTCATCATTTATTTACTTCCTCTTCATTTATTCATTTTTGATTTGGGCAGTTTTGTTCGTCCATATTAAAAAAAAATTTGTCGAGCGATTTGTCTGCCCATGAAAGTTTACAGGAAATGAACTGAACTAAATTTTAATAGTCATAGTGACATATTATATTCACTACTTTCAGCTTCATAAATGTGAGGGTTTGCTGCTCTTCTGTTTTTGACAAAACAAGCAATATGAAAACAGTTTTTGTGCTATTTTCTGATATTTTACAGAACACATGATTGGGCGGTTCAGGAAAACCATCATGTAAAGCTCAAACTCAGCCAGCTGTGATACTTCCCTACATTTTCAACAAGGACTTTCAACACGCTGCAGAAAACAGAGTAAGGATTTGTTCCCCTTTCCCTTAAACGCAACATGCCTTGTTGTTGCATTGAATTTTGGTCCAGTGAGGCTGCCTTCAACGGAATCAGGTTGCTCTGCCTGCAGGACAGACTTACTGCATGTCCTCAATGAAGCAGTAAAGATTGTTGTTCTCATTGACTAAAAATTGAGAAAACTCGCAAGACGTCGTGAGCTGATAATCATAATCAAAGCATGTAAGAACAGAGATGATTAGTTGCCAACTTCTTTTGCTAATCAATTAAACATTTCAGTAAATTGTCAAGCAATTTGTCTTTGTCATTTCTGACAGTAGATGAAGAGTCTTTGGGTTTTGGACTGTTGGTTGGACAAAAGAAACAACCTGAAGACGTCAGTTTGGGCTCTGGAAAGTAAAAATTTTATAGACGGAAAAACAACAATTAATCGTGACAATAATCTGCAGAATAACCGATAATGATAATAATCCTTAGTGGCGACCATAGATGTACGAGGGTCAATGTGAGGCTGAATTCAAGGATGCAACCACCTCAACATTACTACTATATCAATATCGGCGTGTTTGTTGTCAAACATGCACCCCTACAAAAAAGATGCCTGAATGTAATTTATAATTCTCATAATCTTAGTGTACCATTTCAGTGCAGTGATGTCGTTTTGGACTGAAGCTTTGCGCCGATAATTATTTGCTTTTCACGTTTCGGGTTATCAGTTTATAACCTGTAGTTTCTGCACACCTGAGGATGAGAAAGTTTAAGACGTAGTGAGCAAAGATGGATGATTTAATATCCCATAGCTCTATTTACTTTATTACCACCTACTTACAGTATCAGAATGTCATGGTGCTTAAAGCAATTTTGCTTCATATCATCAGCAAAATGTCATTAATCGGCCAATAGCCGATAAATTCCCGATGCCTACCAGACACGGCAGTTTTCTTTTGCCCTTGCAGAGCCGGTATCTGCTGAACTGCTTCCCCGCCCCGCCTACATCCCAACTTAGCTTCGCCACCCTCAGGAGGAGACTGGAGCACTTCCTGGAGCCAGATGCTTTCATTATGAATGTGCCTTTCAGGAAGGGTACAGACTGCTCCATGGATCTGAGAAACGTTGTGGAAGATCTTTAAATAACATCAGAGCCGTTCTCAATATCTGGCGGCTGTGTGTAACTGACAGAGTGGGGACAATTATTTCTAAATATATCCATAAATTTAAAAAACAAACAATCTTTTGTATTAATCCCCGCAGTTCATCAATGAGCACCACTGTGTGTTAGTCACAACACAAACGAGCTCAGCTGTCAACCATGAGAGCACCACCCTTACTACGACCTTTACATCAGGTTTTTTCAAAGTTGACATATTTCAACCCCATCATCTCGTGTTACGATCCGTGTCAGTAATATAACAATATCCATGCTCATTAATTATGCGACACTTGTTGTATGAAGTACAACTTTTTCCCTAAAAGGTTGAAGTTTGATTTATAAAAGCTTTAATGGAGGTGGTCAGGAAAACTGTACGTTTCTCAGAACCTGTGTTTAGATTTGTTGTCTGCATGTTCTTTCTGTACTAAACACTTCGTCAGACTTCTCCAACACATCAGTGTTGAAAGTTGTAGGAACACAAGCAGCCTTATTAGAACTTTTCCAAAAAGTTTCCAGATTATGTCAGGAACTATCTGATCAAATAAGGAGTGAATCCAATGGAAGAAATATTTCACAACTTTTGATACCGGACAGTTTTGATGCTCTGTGCTATGGACTGATCTTGGTTGCCGTGTGGCCGAGACTAAATGGTTTGTATGTTGTTGTTTATAAGGCCTTTAGCTGTAGCTAGCATTTCAACGGGTTTTAACAGTGAGAGGGTCATTCATGTCAAAACAGGGTTGTGTAATGGCAAGAATCTGGCTATTTGATATCACAATACAGGGTTACTATTCAATATATTGCGATACTGTAAGCAAAGCGAGGCCTGTGTTCTTTGTGTTCAAACCACTGACAAAAATAAAGATGGCCGCCGCATCTCCACTTCCTCTCACTGTGCAAAATTAGCCAAAATATCTCGCCGGCCCATACACCCGCCCGCCCAATCGCAAGCAAGGCTCAGCTGTCAATCACGACGTTTCAGCCCCCTTTTGAGTTTTTAGTTTGGCCCATGTCCCATCTGCTAAAAGTGTATTAAGATTTTCTTACACCCCTAATATCATGCAGATGGGGCTGAATCTGACCATCATCCATGAATCTACTGGTTATTTCAATTGATAATGCATGTTTAGTCTATAAATGTCGACCACAAAACCCAAAGATATTTTCAATGATAAAAAACCTCACATTTGAGAAGTGTGAACCAGCCAATGTTCTGCATTTTAATGATCCAAACAATGACAACTTTGCTCCTCTAAGGGGCAGAGAGAGTTGTTATTGCCCAGATATTTATATATGTAGGGAATAGTCAGTTATAGTGTCAAAATGTGCATGATTTCAGTAAACATCTGATCAAGGAGCAAGTAAACAAGCCATACATAGCCCAACTATCAACTAATTGAGTGAACAGCACCACATGGATTACTTTTAGTTCATAATTAGACAGTTATTATCGCCCAATTAAGGCTCAGTGGTATGGAAAGTGGCGTCCACGTTGTTGAGAATCCCCCTCAAAGCATGCATTCATTGAAGCCTCTTCATCAACCCCATTTTCCTCCTGTTCGAACAATGAGGCCTGGACTCCAAAAACACAGACGCACAGTTGCTATGCTGCCAAGCTGTGAGGAGAGCAACAAACAGGGCTACTTCAACTGAAAACTTTCAGTTGGTTTTCACCCCCCACCCGCCCTGCTAACACACACACACAAAAAGAATGTAAACAAAAGAAGACAGCAAGACAGGAAGAGAATTTGCGGGTGTGGGAGAGGACAGGGAGGTGGTGAGAGAGGGGAAGGGAGGGCTGTTACTTTCTGTGTGAAGTCTGTTTACATCACTAAAGAGGAATCCCTGGAACACAACCGAGCCGTCCACCGGGCCACGGCTCTGCGACTTCTCTCGTGCTGTATCTTTAGCTGCGCTCGCTTAATGGTGGACAGCGAGGGTCGATTAGTGCCCTCTCCAGCTTGAGGATTACAGTAAAGCTTGCGAGTCCACGCTAGGCAGTGACTTATGGAAGTACACGTAGTTAAGATCGCTGCTGATTAAAAGCTCTTTATTGGCCTGATCAATAAAAGAACCTGAAACCTCTGCCGCTCCTTCCTTGTGGCACATTGGAGTGATGAAATGCACGGGTACATGTATGATGTGGCGGTGCAGAAACTGATTTAACAAACACCCTCAACAACAAAACATGTTCAGCCGCTGAAAATATTTGTGTACAAAAAGAAAAAAAAAGGTTTTGTGGTGCAGAATTTGCATAAAGTCAAAACCAGCTTTTTCTTTATGTGGTGCAAAAAAAAAAAAAAAGGTGGTTTCACGTTGCAGGATTGCACAATCGCTGAGAGAAAGTGTGGGAAGTCTGGCCAGTGTTGGCAGAGGCTGCTGGTTTGTCTACATTAGTAAATTAACTGAAGCCACTCGTTGACAAGCTCAAATCTGCCGGGTCAAAATGTAAACAGACTGGTTCGTTTTATCTTCCCATTCTGGATTATATTCTGTATGTGGAACTATTGATTATCAAATAATCTGTCCATTACTATTTAGACCTAATTGATTCATCTTTTCCATTTCAGAAATTAACATTTTCCTACTGGCCACACTGACAGAAGTACCCAAAAGATATTTAATGTACAACATAACAAAGAAAATAGAAAATCTTCATGTTTGAAGAGCTGCAACCAGTAATTTTTTTCTTTGCTTTGTTTAATAAATAAGTAAAACAATGAAAATAATGTGCACTATTGTTGCAGAGTAACTTTTTATTCATCAGTTAAGTGATTAGTAAAATAATTGTTTTTGCTCTTCTTATAATAGTTTTTTTTTTTTAAACTAAAACTCCAAAACTCAACGACATCAAGTTAATCGATTATCAGAGTGTTTGGTGATCAGTCTTCTGTTGATGAAATGATCCTTGCAGGACTACCTCATACCCGACTTACTATTACTTATTTACATGTAACCTTTACTGTAAGTCATAAGTCACTCAAACGTGGCTTACATCCAAAGCAAGCCGCAAATGTTTCCTGGAACACAAGTTGTACAACCCACAGGTAAGGTTAGATCAGGTCTATAGTTTCCTGTCTGATAAATGTTTGTTTAGGAAGCAGTACATTTCACAACAACAAATCCGAGCTCCAAAGGCTGCAACCTGCACAACATGGCTGAACAAAAACGTCTCATTTAGTTTTGGAGCTGACCATCAAGCTCAAATTCTTCTTTAATGGCGATTAATGCTGCAAATTTGTTGTTGAAAAACACTAGCGAGCGTGACTTTGAATAGAGGCCAAAGGTCCCGCAGGATCTGCTGTTGTGAGCCGGCAGGGCGGGGACGGACTGGTTTGTTTACGTTTCGGGGTCGAGAGGAGCTCCATTCACAACAACACAGAAGCTACATCTAACTGCTAGCTTACATGTTTGCATGACAACAAGGACGAATGTTTACAGTATCACGAGATGTACAATTACGACTGAAGAGTGTCCACGTGATAACAAAAAGTACCTCTAGTCAGTATCAACAATAGCGTCCACACGGCTATGAGCTAGCTTGGTTATTTTGGCTAAGTAGCTCCAGTACAGACGCCGTGGTGAGTGGCTAACGCTAAGTTAACCACACGGGGGGTGGGTGGGATAAGAGCAGGCGGCTAATTAACACAGTTGCTGACAAGAATGTCAACAAAGAAAGCTGCACTGGGAACAGGGTGCGGAGTTCTTGCTAACATGCTACAACACGTGGTCCCATCGACCCTGCTGGCCAAGCTAAACCCAATGTTGTTAACTGTTCACATTAGCTGGCTGGCTACTAGCGCTAGCATCCACATGTTCGCCGACAGGGAAAACTTACATTCGCGGTAGCTGCAGTGGAGGGGCGCCCCGTCTGAGGAACACTCCGTCTACAAACACCCCGTTTTTGCCGAGACATCTCAGGTAGAAATCCCCGCTGCCGGTGCCGTCGTCGCTGGCGGTGAATATCTCCAGATGCCTCCGCGAGATGAAGCTGGAGTGGCCCATACTCACGTCCACGGAGCCCTGAGACGAGTTCCGGCCGATGGTCACCGAGCGCTTTTTCATCATGTATTCGAATTCACGGCCCTCGAGCCGGGCAACCGGCCCAGACGATCCGCTCACCACGGCCATGTTCGTGTTTTAAGTCTCTACACGCCAAATATTAGGACAAATAATACACCGGTGTGAGGACGCCCGACTGTGGCGTTTTAGAGGCTGGAGCAAATCAATAAGATGGGGCATCGAATTCAAAACAGGAATTTAGAGGGGAACATGCGAGGCCAGGGAGAGCGGCTCCGACCCACCCGCCGAGAGAAAGTGTAGCGGAGAGACCCAACCAAACGGAGCAGCAGACGGATGTCACTTTACTGACAACGCCGTCCGCCAATCAGAGCGCAGGACGCCGATGCAGCCCCGCGACGGCGACCAATCGCGCGTGAGAATTAATCCGAGGACACATTCAAGGTCGGTTGGTGGGTAGCAGTACGAGCATATGCTGCTCGGTGAGAAGTAAGAAGCGGCGTGTGCGGTTTTTTTAACCACACGGGGAAGGAGCGGACCAACACGTTTGCACGTGCAATCAGTCACAATAATCACTACAGCAACAAACTATCGATAGCCCACGATCATGCATCGATATCACCGATTAACCCTGTATTGAAACCGAGAAACAGCCACATGCGTGCGATCGTGTTGAAGGATCCTGTCGCCTTCAGTGTCCGCGTCGCAGCAGCGTGAAGACATCATGGTCTCCTACTCCACTACAGAATCCATGCCTGGTTTCGCGCGTTGCCCCCCTTTGCAGCATCTTTGTAATGATGAGGTTAGCTGTCTTTTAAATGATCATCGTTAACGGTCTGTAATCAGTGCGAACAACTCAGACAGACAGACCCGCTTCACGTTACCCTGCTGGGGGCTGCAGGTCTGTGGTCCTGCGCTCTCCTGTCTGGAGGGCCTCGTCATCATCGGGGGTGAGTGACCCTGCCATCTGTAGGACACTTGTTTGTAAACACTGAAGGACTGTCTGCGCGGAACTGCTGTGTGTGCATATGTGCGCGAGCGTACGTGCGCGTGCAAGCAGCCAAGCCCTCTGTCGGATGGTAACACCTCTGCTAAGGTGTGAAATCATGATCAGGCCTTTACAGCCTGTTTTTTTTCACTGGATGCAGCCTGGAGGTAAAACCAGGAATAATCATGTTATTACTCTGGAACCCATTTTAAGTTTAAGACATAAAAACAAACAAAAACAACATGCTGGAATCATCATCAATGCAAAATATGACATTTCATTTGTGGAAATAATAAAATTGCATACAAAAGATTTTATGGTGATATTCTCAATCCATTCTGAAAATATTAATCTGTGTGGCTCTGAAGTTATAAAATCTTTATTTCATTTATTTTTCTTGTTTTATCAAAAACTTTATTGTAGGTCATTGTTAATTATTTTATTCTATTTTTATTAACATTTAAAAAAAAGTGAAATCAAATAATTTTTGATTGATTTATAGAAATATTCAATGAATTAATTTACTATTTACCCTTCAGAGATGTCAAACACTCTTTACATCTAGCATCTCAAATTTAACTTTAGTGTTTTTTAAGTAATTGTAAATTAACTTATTTTCTCACATTTTTATTGACGAATAAACATTTACATTTTGTCTTAGTTGCCATCTTGATTCTGTACATTGCTCTGATCTAATGTAATGATGAAAACATGTTACCTCAATGATCCTTGCTGATCATGTCCATATTTTTACTTGAAATATGACACATTAAATTGATGAAGTTGAATGCAAAATCAAATATGCATGTAAAATCAGAGTGGTCAAAAATTTGATTAGGCCCATTTCTGATTGTCAAAAGATTTCTGAGGACCGCCTTCCCACATAAATGACATAAAAATCATACCATGACCAAAAAATGGGGGAAAAATACCGGACTGTGACAGAATTTCACCGCATGTATCACTGCCTGACATTATAAACATTCCTGAAATGCTCATGTTATATTTCCCTCTTCTGGATTTTATTTAGACTTGATTTCTTCTTGCCGATAGTAAATTTTAGTTTATATTACTGGTGATTTTCTACTCGTCCAACAGCTTAATCATTAATATTCAATCTTTACAGTGTGCAGGACAATAAACAGAGCACCAGTTTATTGTCCTCATAGTAAAATAGGAAGACTCACTGGAAATGTGTCTGAATTAGGGAAGCACAATATGAATTGTTTTCAGCAGATATCGGATAATTAGCTGCTTCTCGTGGCTGATACTGATAAGATAACTGATAATTTCACATTTTTGTATTTTAAAAAGAAAATCTTCAGTTTACCTGAGGCTAAGAGAGGCTAAGATGTAGTCTTCTTCTTCTTCTTCTTCTTCTTCTTCTTCTTCTTCTCTGTGTTATTGGCAGATCTCCAGGCCAACTTTAAAGGTACGTCACCTTCTGTAGCTTCACATTATCGGCTATAATTTTATTATTGCCCGATATATAAATTTCCCATTTGCGCGATATATAGTGCGCATCCCTATTGTCTAAATCAGCTATTCCCAACTGGTGGGCATCAGAGCCACAGAGGCAGTGGTACTGCAAATGGTAATTTTTGTAATTTTCAAGGTAATTTTTTATATTTATATCTACAGTAAATGTGCCCAAGATTTCACATAAATCAAACATCAAATTAAAATGCATAATTTCAAGGACCAGTTATGTTTAAATATCAACAGATGTGCTCTGCCGCTAGCTAACGTCTGCCACAGCTAGCTAACGTTCCCTCAGGTGCAGTGACGTGGAATGTTTTTTTTGGGGTTTTTTTATTTGGGAAGGTGATCCTTGGATTTTTTTTTTTAACAATCAGAAGTGGTGCTTAAGTTATGAAAGGTTGAGACCCCTGGTCTAAATAATCTTTAAAAACAACAATTAGCTCACCTGTTAGAAAGTTACTGGTGAGAAGTAATCCCGTTTGTCTTTGTTAACCCGCCACCGGTGTTAGTTAACTCCTTCGTCTTTGCGTCAGTCCAGAAGATTGATTCACAAATCCAACATACCCTGTACATAATAGCATCTTTGTTCTAGTAACTGAAGAAACTATCAATGTTGTTAAAAAGTGTGATTCCTTCCAGAATTAAGTACATTTATTCAAGTACTGTCCTGAAGTGATATTTTGAGGTACTCAGTGTGGCAGATTAAGTTCTTGAAGATCGTGTCTGCTTCTCTTTCACTGCAGTTAAAGTACAACAGAAGCAAATTATACCGTCCAAAGTCATCCATACTGACACACAACAGGATTGTACAGTTTAATTCATTATTTATTTCCTTAATGAAGTAGAGGAGGACTCTGACTTCAACTCTACCCACCACTGGAGGGAGACATGCTCCATCACAATCCTGCAAAGATGACATCATGAACTCACCAGCCATTTTCAGCTTTTTGGCTAAAGTAGTGTTCACTCAGAGAGCAGCATCATGAACATCATCACTTCATCGCCTGCCAGAAGACAGACTCATCTGCCCGCAGCCAACGCACACCAGCATTAATCTGGTTATTAAGTAGACTACATTCATATACGTTAGATTGGTTTCTTTAAGTAAACAATTTGATTGTACTTTTAATATCTCAGGTGGTAATTTATATCAGCATTATTGAATGAATCCATTTAGAAACCCACACCTGAAATATTAACAGCCTTTACTTTGAAGCCATTTGAAAGGTCTATACCAGTGCTGATTTTATCTGAGCTCCAACCAACCTTATTTGACCATTTACACCTTTATTTATATACATTTATTTTATATAATTGTAGATCAGCTATTCTGAACCAGTGGGCCTTAGAGCATCATCGAGGGGGCTTTGTAATTTACAAAGAGTTATTTTTATATTTAAAGGTGCTCAAGAATTAACATAAATAATAAAACAATGAATATAATAATATTTAATAATCTTTTTTTTTAAAAAGCAAAATTAAAATGCATAATTTCAACGAACGGTTACACTTGAAAATCACCAGACAAACGTGTTCTGCCACTACTAGGTAACATCTGCCACAGCTAGCTAACGTCTACAACAGCTACCTAACGTCTGCAACAGCTAGCTAACGTCTGCAACAGCTACCTAATGTCTGCAACAGCTAGCTAACGTCTGCAGCAGCTACCTAACGTCTGCAGCAGCTAGCTAACGTCTGCAACAGCTACCTAACGTCTGCAGCAGCTACCTAACGTCTGCAACAGCTAGCTAACGTCTGCAGCAGCTACCTAACGTCTACAGCAGCTAGCTAACGTCTGCAGCAGCTAGCTAACGTCTGCAGCAGCTACCTAATGTCTGCAGCAGCTAGCTAACGTCTGCAACAGCTAGCTAACGTCTGCAGCAGCTACCTAATGTCTGCAACAGCTACCTAATGTCTGCAGCAGCTACCTAACGTCTGCAGCAGCTAGCTAACGTCTGCAGCAGCTAGCTAACGTTCCCTGGTGAAATCCTCTCACAGCACAGTATATATGTTTTTTTTCTTTCCAATTTTTGGTCACATTATGATTTTTCTGTCATTTATTTGGGGAGGTGGTGAACCCCTGGTCTTAGATAGTATTTTAGTTTTGTGTTTGTACCTAATTCAGCTGTGTTGTAAAACATTTATTTTAGTTTAAAGTTTATTTTAATAGCTCAACTTGCTCTATCTTTTGGATGATTTCTTTTATTTATTTGTTTTATACAGTCTTTGTATGGTGTACTTGGACGTCGCTGTTTTTGTGGGGTTTTTATATTTGGGATTCACGCTTTCACGGTTCTTAACCTTTTGTAACTTAAGGCCCATTTCTGAGGACCACCTTCCCAAATAAATGACAGAAAAATCTTAACATGACACAAAAATATATATGTTATATATTGTGATTGTTTTATGCCATCTATGTGAAGCTAGAAAAGTGCTAGTTATTAATGTTTGAGGTCATAATCTGTGTCTCTCACGGGAAATGCTATTGGTGAGTATAGCAGTGATTAGGATTATAATGACATATACCATCAAGACAACTTGGGGATTTCATTACTACAGAGAAGGCAGGGCTGAACAGCAGGGTTTCCATCTCTTTGTACAGACAGAGAGAGAGCGAGACACATTATGCCTCTCCTCCATTTCCTCTCTCAGGGGCAGGAACCAAATGGACACATTAATAACACTCCCCATGTCTGAGGGAGCTAATGGTGCCTTGAGTGCTGATTAAGGCCGGGAAAAATTGGGGTATTAGTTTCATCCTCCTTGTTGGCTGTCGTGGCGAACAAACAGAGATCGCACAGCTAGCGTTTGGCTTTTCTGAGGGAAAAACTGCTTGATTGGCAGAACCCTTCGGCACATGAGGTGTTTCTTTGCTTCACGGAGGAACGTGTCTCCCTGCATACCTCAGTAGTTTTACCTGTGTCAGAGTGATGTTTAGTCTCTCTGTTGAGCTGGATCTTACTTAAACAACCCCCTGAGCACAAACCCACAGTGCCTGTTTGGCTAGTTTGCATAGAGGAGCAGCCTCACAAAGGACACAACAACAGCTCATTTTAAAGTACGTTTAGTCGCTATTTCAGCTTTTGAATTGTACATGATGCACATATATGTTGAAATATAAATATCAACTCACAATGTACATGGGTGACAATAATGAGATAAATAAGGAAGACAGTGTCATCATGGTGCTATGTTTAAAGGCCTCCTCCCAATTAAAAGTGCTGAGAAATACATCTTCATTGCTGTCCGTGCACAACAAGCTGTTTTCACCCTCAAGTCAAAGGGTGGAATAGAGTTTCTTGAGTCAAATATGTTCCTGCTCCTGCCTGGATTTGGATTTATCCATCACAGAGGCAAAACCTCAAGGGGTTCAGAGAGCCACAGGTCTCACAGATTCATGATTTCCAATCAATCTGACCTGCCGGCTCCGTCCTCAGCTCCGGTGGCTCGGCCAGCTCTCACTCAGTCCAGCTCGGCTCATGCCGGGGGTCACAGTATGTCCTGTTTGTTCAGGTTGAGCTCCTCCTCGGACACGGTGAGGTTCCCCATGTACCAGAATATCCAGAGGATCAGGCTGAGGAAGATCAGCAGAGGCCCGGACAGCACGAAGAAGTCCCAGAAACTCAACGGGGCGAAGATCCCGATGAAGAAGAGCACCAGGCCGACGATGTCCATAATCACAGCCAGCGACAGGAAGAACTTGGTGAACCTGTTCTGCTCCATGGCCCGGGCCGGGTCGGGTCAGCCGGACAGGTGGATTTCGTCTGAAGGTCTGACAGTGAGTGAGAGCGGCTCTCTCCAGACGAGAGCTTTCCTGTCATCTGGATCTTTCTTTATTACTCGCAGCACACCTTGCATTTCTTTCATAGCGCAAGGCTTAGTGGTACGACTGGTATCCAACCACAACAAGGGGTTGAGCACCTAATTAGCAACACAGTCCATCTTCATTCTTTCCCAGGGCTGACTTGTTTTGCACCTTTCATGCCACGAATGTGACACGTCAACCCTGTTGTCTGTAACCTGCAAGATTTATGCACATACATTTCATAATCAGCCGCCACTGAGTTGATGTTTACACAGCGATAAGCCCGTTATAATTAATTGGCCCCCATCCCTTGATCTTTTTGTCCAGCTAATGAAAGTGATTCAGAGCCGTGTCAGTGTGTCACATCTTTCATCAGATCCATCAAAGCTTCCCTCTTGACTTCACTCCCACCAAGTTCGGGGATTTGCCCCAGGAAATGTCTTTACCCTTCATATTTAGCTTGGGAGCAGCTCTGCAGGGTGGATACACTGCATTCATTTGGCCTTCCCCAAATATTTAACAATTCACGGCTCATGCACCGCCACACTAACAACACCTATTGTGAAGTGACTCTCACAAAGAGGAACTTCACGTAATGGAAACTTCCCTGTGAGAACCTTGTTTGACCAGTCAAGCTGCCACCATTTGTCTCCGCTCTGCGACTTCGGCTTACTGTCCTCCCTGTCAGTCATGCTAACTCTGCTAGGAGCCGTTTCAGTTGTTAGAAATTAAGCTGAAGAAAAAGCTGTGACTCCAATCTGTGGATCAGACTCTCAGGATACCGGAAAAATGTGATCAATAAAGATGTTACAGACAGCTTTAATAGATACACAACATGTTCTGCAAAGTGTCAAGTCACCCATGATCCTCTCCTGTTCAGGAGGTTTGTTTTACCGACACCACACCACAGAGAAAAACCAGTCCGACCAGTGTTTGTGTTGGCAAATCAAGGAGCAAACATGACTTGACTTTATTCTAGTAGCAGCTACAGAGTGTATAAAATATGATAAATGTATTTGACACGTGTGGAAAAGCATTTGTGAAAAAATAATAAAGCTGAAATAACAATGTTGTTGACATAAAAGCCTTTCCGAGAAGGCAAACATTGCTCAGAGCTTTGGCTCTGCAGGCCTATATGAGCTACCACTGAGGACACAGAGGCCATGTATTCTGTATTATTGTATTTTGAAGCTTCAATATATATAAATACACATTTAGGACCAACAAAATAAATAAAAGACTCGGTGTGTAGAATTATAATCCTGGCAGCAGGGCCGGATAAACCCACCACAGAGCTGTAAACCGTGTTTCTCACATTCTCTGTGCGTGAGAATTAACTTTAAGTTAACATGATGAAGCACAATTTTATTTATTACCATGTAAGCATAATATAACCTGAAATAATAAGGGTCTTAAAACCAAGTTTGAACGTGGGACCCCTCAACCATTAGACCTGAATCATGAAGGTGCCTTCAGGTCCGTGTCATTTCAGTTTAGAATGTGCTTTTGTGGTAAACTGAATAGTAATTAAAAAATTTGAAAGGAATTAAACTACCATGAAATAATTACCACACGAGTTCAGGGCCCCAGGCAGGAGCCCGCTTTGGTAATCTGGCTGTTAATCCAGCCTCGCTTGACACTGAGGAGAAATCTTTACAACAGCAGTCACACCTCCACATTTGGAAATGAAATGTACATAAAATACAACCGAACGGTTAAATTAATACAATAAAATACAAAATTACTGTGCAATTATAGGGTAATTAAAGGAAAATTAGGGATTTCCTTAACTGCTGCAATTAAAACCAACCAATCAATGGTCTTGTGTTACCACACCGATTCACAAAGCAGAATAAATGATGGCACTGTACATGTCTGCAAGCCAGAAATCCCTTTAACGTCCCCTTAAGTCTTAATTTTAATTTGATATTCAAGAAGTTTAATGGTCATTATATAACACACGATTATATAATGAAACATAGTTTGTAGTTCCCTAAGCCACATACAAAAAAAAATAAAAAGTTAATGAATAAATAAAAAACTATTTAAGGTGGAGTGTGGAGGATGAATTCAGGAGCCTCACAGCCTGAGGAAGATTTTATGTTGTGACAACGCAGTGCTAACGTTTTGGCTAGGTTTAGGCACAAAACACTTGGTTAGGGTGTGAAAAAGATCTTGTTTTGACTTAAAACACCTGGTTTTGTTTCCGGCTGGAAACTCTCCCGACGCGTCATTCAAAAATATCCGCCTTTTGTGCTAAAATTACCCGCTTCGCTGGTAGGTTGAAATGGTCTCGAACGCGATATGAAACATAATGTTGATATAATATACAAAACAAACATCTGTTGTTAGCAGACGTGCTAACATTTCATTCTGACAACTGGGCTGCCGATTTCACCTTTTCATGTCCAGCTGTGCCAACTAAAAGATACGGTGGCCAAGAGAGCTCAACACACTGCAACTTAAGAAAACATCATCAATTTGACAACATGTGCGATGCGAACACTCACAACACAACCAAATAGAAAAACAAGCAAGTAGCATAGATGACAACGGATATTAATGTTTCTAGGGGACACTAATAACTGATGGACGCTATTGAAGTCGGCTACTTGTCAGTGGTGTTGGAAAATAAACTACAATAAGTTTTTCCTCTGTATTTTAATATCGTGATGGCTCGGTGTGTTTTTCGTGGTATTATCTGAATTGGCAGGCTAATAATAAGCAAAATGCTAAAGGCTAGGTTAACAAAAAACAAAAAACGGCTAATATCTGACTCAAGCCATCACGATATTAAAATAAAGAGATGAAAGAGCATTTTAGTAAGATACGGGTGTCCGGGGTCCATCACTTTTTAGTGTCCCCTAGAAACATCAGTATCCGCTGTCCTCTGTGCTACTGGCAGCGCGTTTCTCTGTTTGGTTGGGTTGTGAATGTTTGAGCTCTCTCACCATAAAATGACTCTCTAGATTACAACCGTTGACTGTATATAAAGATGGACGACATGAGATCTTCCCAAAAGTGAAGCCAAAACATCTAGATGGCCCCCTGGTGGCTGGCTGCAGTATAGCTCATAAACCCCTCCCCCTCCATGTTAGCAG
>JBBPCS010000898.1:0-10919 GCA_037974645.1 Hollardia meadi | reverse complement strand
CTTCAGTAGATATCTCTGCAACACAATACATAGACGTCTTTGACATAACGTCAACACTGCTGTTTCTTCACATTCTGCACATTCTTTTTTTATGTTTTTAAACTAAAATTATGGACATATGTTACAACCTTTAATCTGATTATAAACTGGACCATAAAACCAATTGATTCTAACCCTTAATCAATGCTGTTAAGAAGAAAAACAAAACATTAAAAAAAATCTATGTTTACTCTCAAGCTTTAAAACCCATCATCAAAGAGAATCCCAACAACAGCTTTAACTAAAGGTATATAATATCCAGAATATAATCCAGAATATATAATATCGCATAGTATGAGTTTTGACCATTTCTGCACTGCAAAAAGAACATAGTCATTTTCTTTTTTTTTAATTTCACATCTCTGTTGTCATAAATTTGTCATAAAATGTGAGTCACGTCTTCCCTGGAGTGCCTCCATCCCTGCCTCAGCACCCTCCACCCTCCTCACTGCAGCCGTCTCCGTTCAGAAGCATTCACCCTTTCAATGTGAAGTCTTGGTGCCGCTCACCCAGCAAACAAAAGGAGGCTGATATGACACAGGTTGGACAACAAAGACATCTTTTCTGTGGGCGTTTTTCATATAATGAACAAAATAACAATGTGTGGTTTTGTGATTCACACAGAGGAATAATCTTTGCGCTCTGCCAACAGCTGCACTTTGTGCACTGTGGTGAGCTTTTAAAAATGTAAGTGCACGGCAATTAGAACAAGGTCAAAAAATGTTTTGCTTTGACTGTTTCATTTTTCAAATTGTCTTTGTTTAAAGGGCTGATATGTTTGAATAACGAAGCCTGTGTTATCATACCTCCTACTGTTCCTCACAGAAATGTGTTCACAGTTCAGACTTGTTTCTGCTGCTGACACAAACGCAGATAAACAAGTGAAAAATGAGAAGGACCGGGTAAACTGAGTTGGAATTTTGTTTTGGTGTCCAAGCACTACAACAGTCTCTCTTGAAAATGATCAGTTTGGCCAATATGGTGACATCATCTTTCTTGTGTTTTCTGCATATTAACCTTTGTTCTAAGGTTTCTGCTGTATTTAGATGGTGACATCTGAAGAGAGGCAGGAAAGAAAGGAGAGAGAGAGAGAGAGAGAGAGGGATGACATGCAGAATCGAACCCATGATACATGGTACACTAATACTGTAGGTACACGTCTGCAGATGAAGTTAAAGCTCCTTTAGTTGGGGCTCAGGTCCAGATTGACACACAGTATTCTCCCACTAGTAATCACAATAAAGTCCTTTACTGGTGCAAGCAGGATTATCAAACATATTTGCAATTAGTGGTGAACCTGGAGAACTTCTCATGAAGGGTCTCATGAAGGTTTGGGGCTCTGGGACAGTTCATATTAATCCAGTCTTGGTTGCACTGTTACATCTCCAGCTAAGTAAATGGTAAATGTCCTGTATTTATAGAGCGCCTTTCTAGTCAGCTTGACCACTCAAAGCGCTTTACACTACAAGTAATTCACCCATTCACACCCATTCATACACTGGTGGCAGTGACTACCTTGCAGGGCTCATGTCGTGCTCATCAGAAGCAGTAACCATTCACACACATGCACTCACACGATGGCGCAGCATCGGGAGCAATTTGGGGTTCAGTATCTTGCACAAGGTCACTTCAACATTCGTCCCATCTGCTAACATGGAGGGGGAGGGGTTTATGAGCCATACTGCAGCCAGCCACCAGGGGGCCATCCAGATGTCATTCCCATATATCTATTGAATCTGCAACCTCCCGTCCTCCATATTGCATGACAGTTGATCAATAATAATGTAACAGTGACGTGAGCATGCTCAGTGAGAGAAAGACCAAATTCTTCACAGATTCACATCAGCAGGAATCAAATCAGATTCAGGACCACACATGAAAGTGGCCCAAATCAGAATTGAAAAGGTCAGATTCCGTGTGATTTGTTCTGCTCACACTAGTTTCAAAACATCAACTAAGAATTACTAACGGAGAGCAGAAAATGGGACATATCTGATATGAAAACGATGATTCTTTAAATACCGAAAGATGGACGACAAAGAGAAGACAGTTTCGGACCATCTGAATTGGTGACCTCGCGTCGTGTAATCCACTTTGCTTTGGCTGAACGTCTCCTCCTAATGGCTTGGCCGTCACACATCAATCACACAAACTGTTTACACCAGCTAAATAATCATTCTGCTGCAGGAAAGTGAGAAAAGCAGCTCACATCCTGCAGTTCAGAACAGTCTGCATCAGCTGTGACACGTTCCCTCCATGTTGGGTGGTGGTGGTGGTGGTGTTGGTGGTGGAGAGAAGGATGGAGGCAGGGTGACACGAGAGTGAAACATGACTCTGATGAATCTGGGACACCATACTAGGACACTTAGCAAGCGAGCTGATCCCTGGAGCAGGGATCTGGATAAAAGTAGGAGGAACGGCGTTATGCGACAGAATTATCTCCTGGCAAAAAAGCTTGTGTCTGCCGCTGAAGATGATCATTTGCATCTCAATTTTGAGCCAGTGCTGAGTAGGCTTATGGGAGCGCAGCGTGAGGGAGACGAGCACTCAGCCAGGGCCTTGCATTTAATTTGCTATATGTTCCCTTATATGTTCCATCCTAAGAAAGATTGAGGGGAGAAGCTTAAGACTCCCAGACCGTCCTTCTATTTCAGTGGATGCCAATCAAAAGGATGCAGTGGCAGATTTAGGAAACAACACTTTCCACCATTGTAGTAATATAAAGTTTGATTTTTCCAAATAGACATGCAGTGAAAGCTTAACATAAGAAGTTATTTGGCCTGCAGTGTCACCTACCGTGATTTGACACCTTGGCGTGGACCGGTGTGTAATGATTCTTCGAGGTTCTGACCGGCGTCTCGTCTTTGGGCGACCCGTCAATCGCTGCCATGTTTTCATGCTCGTACTGAGATATTGGAACTGGTCCTTGTTGCCTCAGAATGTCTGCCAGGGCTCTGAAAAGAAATCATACAAGTGAAATAAAATGCTTAAACTGAAATGTGTACTTTTTTTTTCCTACCTCGCGACCCCCTCAAAAGGTCTTCCTAATTTATTTAGCTCCAATTTGGATCATACAGGTTTGGAGGAAATCCTAATTCCACCCAGAGTCACAGGGGGGCTTTCAATAGCACGGTACACAATGTACAGACAAGTCTTGTTATGTGCGCTGGACTCAAGCTCAAGTCCCATTTAATAAGAGTTAAGTCTCCACCTTTGAAGCCACAAAATTAAAGCAATATGTCACCAAGAAGTCCGACTGTCGGAGGCACAGTGACAGCTTGTGAGATGGACTACCGATGTTCTTAAAGGAAATGAAAGGAACTTAACTGTGTCAATGTCAACCTGAAGCAACCACACAGTCCACTTTTCCATAACTGTGTGACTTTGGGAGATATACTGTATATTAATAGCATTTCCCTTCCAGGACACTTTAGCCGTTTCTTTGTCGCAGACAGAGGCGACCTGATTCTGCATTGTCCCAGTTGGCTGATATGTCGTGTGAAGCAGGAACTACAGTAGTTTGCAGGAACAGGCCCGACTTTTAACATCTGTATTAATAAGGAAGAATAACATTTGGCCCAGGAAACGAGAACACTGAAGCAATAAAAGACTTCTGATTGTTATCACATAAAACTGCTGGAACATTTGTCAGAAATGCTGTGACTGTTTATAATCCTAATAGAGCCTGATACTGTATTTTTGGGTCGATACCAATGTAGATATTTAAGATTTCTTAATAACTATAATGGCCAATTCTCTCTTTTTTTAACACATTTTATCCTGTGTGATGGGGATAACTTCAATTTGACTATTGTGATAATACGTATGTGTAGATCAGTGCTGATATGGGCACTTCTTCTATTGAAAAATAAATTAAAACCGATATCTAAGTCAGTTCAAGTCACTTTGCAAAAGAAAGGAAAGAACTAGAGTGACCTCCTCGTATATGTAGTGACTGATAGAGAGCTTGATCACATGGTGCAACAACAATCACCTGAAGCTCAATATCAACACAATCAAAGAGCTCGTGGTGGACTGCAATGCTTCAAATATGGATGTTGCTGCAAAGGAGCTCTAAATTCTGAAACATGGATTCTTCTTGAACATGTGCGTTCAACCCGGCAGCACAGAAGATCTCTACGATCAGCACAGTTTGTGAGAACATCTGTCATTATTAGCGTAGGAATTCTTGAGTTATGACTAAATTAAATTTATGATTAATGAATTAATGATTAAATTTGTTTAATAGGTCACAGTGACGTTGAGCCTTGACCTCTAACCACCAAAATCTAATCAGTTCATCCAAGGGAATGTTTGTGCCAAATCTGAAGAATGTCCATCAAGGTGTTCCTGAGATATGTTCACAACAACGGGACGGACGGACAACCCGAAAATATAATGTATATAAACATAACAGAAGCAAACTTGAGTAAGGCTTGCTTATAAAAGAATGTTTTGAGAAGCATCTTAAAATAAGTTAAAGACATAGCCACATATCTAATTCTGGAGGCTCTAATTTCAAAGGCCTGGTCACCTTTTGTCATGAGCCCACACCTACGAATAAGCAACAGAGCTCCATCCACTGATCTATGATGTATGAGGTGATACACGGGCACATTAGGAGTCAACAAATCTGTCAGATGCTCTGGCACAAAGTCGATTATTGCCTTTAAAGTTTAGCAATAATATTTTAAAAATAATCGAGGAACCAAAGAGGTATTAAGAGGCTTAGGGGGAGTACACAAAGTGAAAACAATAGTGGGCCAAGAATGGATCCTTGGGGAACGCCACGATTAGAGGAAGTTATTTTCTGCTATAGTCTGCACAGAGTTGTGAACATAACAGTTTTAAAGCAGTACCCTTAAACAGGCATCTCATTATGAAGTAAATATATATTTCGCAGTGTAATAAAGAAAAATGACACCATCTGATTGGTTCCCTGTAAGCCTCGCTGTCACTCCGATATTCATGCTGCCACCAGGCTGGATTTTTCGCAGAAAAATGAAGGTTCGATTTACGGCACAAAGGAAGCGTGTCAGCTATTGCTGGTTGTTGTTGTAGGGTTGTTTTTGCTTTGGACAGTAGCCATGCTGCTAGCAGTAGCCATGCTGCTAGCAGTAGCCATGCTGCTAATGTGTCTTTAGCACTGGCAAACAGTAAACTGGCGAAATTCCGTATTTTTTATACTGTCAACAAATCCCATAAAAAGACCAAAGCCAGCGATAAAATCGACCCTTCTTTGTGTTTATTCGGGTCCTGATATCTTTTTCATTGCTTTCTGAAAACTAAAACACATCAATGAGCCACACTGTTGTGTGACATGTTCCTTCAAATACTCACTGGAGCACCAAATGTGGATTTCTCTGCCACTGAAAATAATCCCCAACAGATGCACTTTTCCCTCTTGTTTGATTAATATTTGCTAAAAACAACAGAACTGAGCTAGAATATAACTGAACATTAAAAGAAAATGAAACCATATATATTTTCAGTAGAAATCAACTTGCTTGGACCTGAGGGCTGCAGATCAGTTTGGGAAAGTATTGAGCAACGGATTCAATGTGTGAATCCGTTGCTCAATACTTTCCCACACATTGTTTTCTACACATTGTTGGTTTTGTTCGTTTTATCAAAAGAACAAAACTAAAACTGTCATCACTCATCCACGTTCTGAAGTGGACAAACTAAGTAATGACCTAGAACATATCTTTGGCACTTCTTATACAAACTTTGGGCTTTTTCCACTGAACTTTGAGTTACTCTGCTGCTATTTTTGCCCACTCGTCTCGCCTTTTAACTCAAGTTTCTCTGTCCTGCAATCGGAGAACAAAGCATTATTCTCACCACCTGGACGGCATGAATTGCATCTCGGTTTGCTCTGCAGAAGGTGATCAATACAGCCTGTTCAAGCCAAATCAGTGGCTTTAGCTCTCACACGGCATTTCTTGTGTTTCGGTGAAGGTCACAGACCGAACAGCAAAGGTCTGCCAACAGCTCAGTATTCTGCTCACACTCCACCCCTCAGTCGCAGAGACAGGAGTCTAAATTTCATGAGAGAGAGCACCGGAAATTAACAGAGAAGCTCCCACTTTTTTTAGGAGCAGATATAAAGCTATAATCTCGTGTTCCACCGCTTCTTTTCGGTCACGGCTGTCGGCATGAATGTCTGCTGCCAGCCCTGCGAGGTCTACTCCAGCAGACATCATTACGACAGCTCTCGGTGCCAAATGGTCGGTGAAAATAAACAAATCATAAAAGTGACAAAAAATAAAAACCAGTATCGAGCACCCAGCAAGCCATGTCTCCTCGCATAATCGCCCTAAACTCTCACGGCCACCGCTCATATTGAAGTCGTGGCATTAAGCAGATCCACTTGAAAGTTCGCCCCGTGGCTACGATGGAAGTTAGACTTCACCATCTCCTCATTTCTCAGGTTGAAAAAGTGCTGTGTCATGAGCTGTGTTGTTCCTTCTGTGTCTGTTGTTTTATATAAAACACTTATTATAAAGTCTCAGGAGTCCATATGGATATTAAAACCTGACTGTGCCAACAGACACACACACACACACACAGTGATCGATGGGGCTTAAATTTAATCTATAACTGATCTACTCAGAGAGCTTTGTGTTGTCGTCAGGAGGAGTAGAATTTGGACATTTTTTTAACCAAGAATGTGTCACTGTTTGTCTGAGCTGAGTAATCTCTCTTGACATTTTCAGAGCAGCAGGTGCCAAAGTTTAACGACCGAGGCACAACAATGCTCAATTATCTTCATATCTTTAAATCGATGTAAGACGGCCTCCTCTGCTCTGTCCAAAATGGACTCTTGGATAAAAGCGGTGACTAATTGATGATTTTTGTTTTCTTTACCAGTGGGCGGAAAACATGAAATTCTAGATATATATATTTTTTTTTAAAAACATCATTTATACGTTTTCAATACCTGCATCAGTAAGGATGGAGAATATCCCAGCATGCATCCCACAAAACACACATTTAACTTGGGGTTTCCTCTTCATCTGCGCTGCATGTCTTTGATCTCTGGGAGGAAACCACTGAGCCGCCCCGAAAATCTATCAGTACCTGATAAATTTAATCTATCGGGCCTTTTCCACATAACTTTAACTTGAGTGTTGCAGCTAACCATGATTTTTATTATTGATTTATCATTTGCTCCCGGCTCCCAACCTTATTCATGAGTCATAGGGCTTGTTTTCATACACTTTTAAAAAGGTAATATGTGTAAGATAGTTGATCGTCTCATTCCGAGGTCGTCAAATACAAATTGTTCCTTTGATTGCAATTAAGACACCTTAAAACAGCTAAATTAATTGGTACAACAGACTCAATATGTAACCCCTGATCGACGTATCCCCTGGCCACAACAGATTGTGCTGTTTGCTGGTTGTGAATCACTGATCTAAGACAACAGTGGAAATATCAAAAACAGCCCCGGCTGACATCTTTTAGATTACTTTGCTTTGGGTTGAACAACAAGATATTAAGTTTACTTCTCTGAAAATAAAAAGGAAAAGCATCAAATCCTCATATTTGAGAAGCTGGAACCACCAAATGTTTGACTTTTAGGTTGAAAATGACAACTAATCAATCATCATAATAGTTGTGGATTCAGTTCTGTCTGGTTTCAGGAGTGGTCCACCTTTAAAGACCCTGATAACTTCTGTTCTCAATCAGCTCCGACATGAACACAAAATAATCTGCCAACGTTCAAACGGCTCAGAGGCGGAGCTCAGCTGGAAAAAAGGTGATGTCACATACATCTGTGCACCAATAGGATGGGCTTGTCTGCTTATGTCGCCATGATCACATCTGATCAGACTTCAGCCAATTATAGAGTTTAAAGGAACAGAGTCCACCCAAAAATGTAAATTCAGTCTTTATCTATCAAGTTTTTAAGTCCATTCTCCCAAACGGCTGAAGAAGCTGGAGACAAACAACCCAAAAAACATCAGATGGCTCCATACAAGCCCTGAGATCCCAAACTGAATTTAAAAGAGATGTTATTTACACCCTTTTTAAAGATGAAATCTTCACCGTGGGGTTGTGGGCGCTAACATTTTTAGCTAAGCAGCTAGCAAACATTTTAGCTTTTTAAAGGGGTGTAAATATCGTCTTTTCAAATACATTTTAGATCTCAGGAGACTTGGAGCACAAAGGACGAGCTGTATGGAGCCATTTTATGTTATTTTGGTGTGTTTTTTTAAGGTTTTAAAACAAGTCTCCAGCTGTTTAGGAGAACGCTGCAATGTGGGGGGACTGTTCCTTTAACATTATTTATTTTAACTTTAACTGAAAGCAAGTTTTGCAAAAGCTGCCAGGCTGCCCATCATTTGTTATCTGTTTTGGGGGCAACAAAGGAGATGCAGAGTAAATCTGAAGTGCAGATAACAGCAGTTTCTTGTATGCAAGTAAAACCAAACAATAATAATAATTGTCTTTGTGATGATAAGACAAAATGTTGCCTCCAGGCTTTCTCCACATCTCTGTGAAACCATCTCCTCGGCTGGTGACTGAAATGGCCACAGGATGTGTTTTTATGTTGGCTTTCACGCTCATCGAGCAATTCACAGACCACTATGGGTGCCTAGAGGACTCAAACATATTGCCACTGTGGGGGAGACCCCTCCCAATGTGAACGTGATCGCTCATAATGGTTTTTGGTGGCATTTACTTCATCCCTCTGGGCTTGAGCAGGCACAAAATACCAGCCGCTCCTAGGATGGACGCGGGGATGGGATGTGTACCATGGGGAAGGTATACAATCCTGACATGTTTTAGACAGGGGGGGGGGGGCTCAGGGGAGGAGAGCAATGGCATGTGTTACAGGGCAGGAGCTCGACTGAACCCGTGATATTAAGGCTGGAAGTCAGCTGAGATTTTTTGTTTTTTCACTTAGAGGCTCTTTTACAGGCCAGTTTTAGAGAAAATGAAAATGTGTTTGACTCATTTTGAGCTCAAAAGTGAACAGAAGTTTAAAGCAGCGAAATGAAGATAAATTAACACGTTTTCTTATAAATGTATGAATATATGGGTGGGTTTAGCCCCCCCACACACACACACACACACTTAAGCCTGACGCACCTTTATGGTCTGAGATTACACATTTCATGTTTCTTCATCATTACAGCTCATTGAAATCCTGAAAAAGAACCTTACCTGTGCACATTCATTTCCTGAGGCGGCTTGGTGGCTTTGTCATAGGCAACTTTAGCAGAAATCCCAATGGCGATGACGAGCGCCACGACCCCGCAGCTGATGTACACCGTGGTGTTGGTCTGGTCCAGCTCCGGGTCGTACGTGTCCCCTGTCGGCGCCGGGGACGGCGGCTGGGTCTTGATCCAGTCCGGCGTGTTGTAGTTGGTGCAGCTCTTCTGCTCCAGCCGCTTCCCGCGGTCCGCGCAGCAGAAGCGCAGGAAGCAGCTGCCGCAGCAGAAGCGGTGGTCGGTGTTGTTGCACGCGAACTCTTTGTCGTACTGCCCGCTCACGTCGTAATAGCCCCGGCAGGTGTCGTGCTGGACGGAGGGCGCCTGGACCTGGGTGATCTTCCCCGGGACGACGGCGGCCAGCGGGAGCGCGGTGGTGCTGCCGTTGACCTCCTTCACCTTTGGGTTCCTCCTCGGCGGGGTTTTACTCTTCTTGTTGGCGGCGGCGCACAGGACATTCAGCGGGTCTAGGTAGATCAAAAGAAGCAGGAGGTGCTTTGTCCCCATCGTTTGAGGACGCGCTGGTGTTTGTTCACTGTCCCCCGCTCTCTTCTCTCCGATCCGGTCTCTCTTCCACCTCTTACCGAGTGGAGCTCCGCGCGGGGTTCTCCATCGCGGGTACTCCTTTACGCGGCGAGCTTTCACTGACGGACTTGCAGATTTTACGCTCACCAGACACACGAGGCATCTTCTGACTTGGTTGTCATCCAGCACAGAACCTGATTTCTCAATAAAAGTTCGCTCCGGCCAAATGTCCTGTTTGATTTCTGCTGCAGAGACGCGACAGAGACCGAGCTGTTGATCTGGATGAAGCTCACTGTGGAGAAGAGCACGGAAAGAAGGGCTTTATTGGTAAATGACTTTATGTCAGAACAAGAGGAACTTTATCAATACGCAGGTATTATTTGGATCGATAATTGGCCTGACTGATAACCTGCGAACACTTTCAGAACCTCGGACAGCGCCCAAGTTTCCATTTGGCTGTTTGGAGCGTTTCAGCAGCAAAAAGTAAAAAGATTCGATCGTTTTTGTATTTTAATTTCACTCCAAACAAAGAAAACAGATTATTTAACTTGAGAACAGATATAATCCGGGCTCCCGAGTTGCGTAGGGATTAAAAATCTGCCGCTGTGGAGCGTTTAATCGCCTCCTCCACCTTTTTATTTTACGCGTAAACTTTCTTTCATCCGACTTCCTGAGTGGAAACGCAGCAATAACTTTCTTTTTTTTTTCCTAATAAGACATTTAAAAAATGAAGACTTGGAGGTGGAGGTGGACTTACCGGGTTAACGGTGGCCGGTACCGGGGTTGTCTCAGCCGCTGACACTGAATCAAAGAGCCTCCGCAAATACAAGAGGCGAGACCTCTCTCTCTCCTCTCCGGCCCGCCTCCCTCCACCACCTCTCTCTCTCCTCACTCTCTCTCTCTCACCCTCCACCCACGTCACTGATTCAGGTACCTCACTTAATTATCAATCGGCACCCCCGCCCCGCTTTCCTCCTCCCCCAGCTTCGGTCATATGATCATACCCCCCCGCGCGCACACACACACACACACACACACACACACACACACACACACACACACACAAAGATAACTATATAACAGATAGAATGTAAGAGGCGAAGCGCTGCTGTTGGTGCTCGTTCACGCATC
>JBBPCS010000896.1:12380-29957 GCA_037974645.1 Hollardia meadi | reverse complement strand
GATGGTTTCTGTCATTTTAGGTAGTTCTTATCTCGCTGATGTTTGTTCAAGTGTTCATTTTTCTGATCAGTTTGGTTTTAATTAGTTATTTGATGCTGTAAAAACAGGGTGAAACGTCACGATTGACAGCTGAGCCCTGCTTGCGATTGGGCGGGCGGGTGTATGGGCGGGAACCCAATACAGCGGCTCCGCTGCCTGGTCGCTATTGCGCAGACTCTCTGTCAACAGCGCTCGTATCTGGGATATTTTGGCTTCACTTTGGTGGAGACGCGGCGTCCATCTTTATTTATGTCAATGTACCAGACATGTAATGTAATAGCACCACTATTTGCAGCCTCCAAAAACTGAAAATTAAAACCGTCATGAAGGGAGAATTTATTGCAAAACAAGTAGTGTATGTAATAAACCGGCAGCTGAGTGTATGTGCTGTATGTTTACTACAGAGCCACGCATTTAAAGGCTGGTCAGACTTAGTTATAAATCTTGAGGTAAGCAGTAGAAATACACAGTTTTGTGTTAGAAAGCAATTTACTAGGAATGTGCACTTGTAAGCGTTTAACAGTGTTTTCAAGTGACGTTTCTCGTCTTTGTTGAACCCCCTTGTCAGGACCGCGGTGGTCTACCTGAAATGACGGAGGATGTGGCCTGTAGGTCTTAACACGACCTTATTCATGAGGTTGGCCACTGATGTTGTGCGATAAGGTCAGGTAGGAAAAAAAACACTTCTTTATGGACCTGACTTTGTCAAAAATACCTCAAATACATCAAAAATGTCCAATGAAAGCTTGATTTATTTTTATTATATCCTTCTTGAATTTCCCATCAGTTTGAGACTTCATCACACTGGGCGAGTTGAGCACCTTTCATCATAGAGCCTCATCAGCCTGTTTGTACATACAGTATTTTGGAGTTTGTGCAGGTGTTGCTTGTCCACATACTTTTGGCTATATAGTGTACTTTGGCTGCTGAATTTTGGCTTCTTTTTTTTTTTTTGCAGACTTGTGGGTGACTCAAGCAGCATCAGGAGAGCAGATTCTTCCCACAGTGTTACAATAACATTGTATAACTCATTCTGATGCTTCACAGGCCCCAAAATACAGAACTCCCCATTAGCGGACATGTACACTGTTGATTTCCCATGTGGTACGATGTCATTCAGATGCTTCTCTGCCACACTGAACACAAACACTTGTGCATTTTACTGCACAGTCTATGTGTACTAGAGAGTCAATGGTGGGAAAAAACTGTCTAGGACCCAGACGTTTTTCCCACCATTGACTGCAATGTATCTCCAGGCAGCCTGTGGAGCGAGCATGTGTGTGTGCAGACAGCTTAACTCAGCTGTTGGCTTGGCTCTTGTACCTCTGGGCTCCTTGTTTTGAGAGGGGCTTGAAGCAGCAGACTTGAAGGTTTTGACTACAGTGTGACCTCTGTGACCTCCTCCCTGGAGGGGCCGTGCATTTACCCTGACTTTTCAACCCCTCACTGACCTGCTGATGAGACTCTGTCCTCCCAAAGTCAACCAACCGTCCTGGGCTCCACATTGCTGCTGAACAGAGTGCCTTGATGGCGAGTCATGTATATAAAGAAGCCATGTATTTCAGCTCATAATTCCTCATATAGGGGTTACACCAGGGTCACCCCACTTTTGGTGACCCTCGGGTGCTTCAAGCGTGGTTATCAGCCTTATATTGCATCTACATCCTGTGCAGTCTTTAGCGGCCCGGCTCATATACAGTACAGTGCCTGCGCATACATGCAAACATGCACACTCAAGTTAAGCAGTCATGTGGCACACACAGTTGCCATGTGACGCCCCCCCCCCACCCCCTCCTTTCTCCTATCTCTCTCTTTTTGGAGTTATGCTCATTGAGGGATGTCAGTGACTGCACTCATTACTATTATGGGATGCCGCACGGGGGTGGGAGGGGTGAGCATCTCCATGGTAACCTCAGTTGCTAAGGGAGGGGGTGGAGGTGTGTGGGGGGGGGGTGCATGGAGGAATGGGGAAGAGACTGTAGCAGAGGGAGGGGTGAGTTGACTATTATGGTCTGTACGTTGCAAGGTAACTATGCAGAGTGGGGGAGGGGTGACTGAAGTGTGTGTGTGTGTGTGGATGTATGTGTGTGTGGATGGGGGGGATATTATGGGATGCCTGGCCCCTGATCTCTTTGTGTGTGTGTGCGCGCGCGCGGGGTGTGTGTAGTGTGCGAGGGAGAGAAAGAGGAGACGGCGTCGTGCGCACACGCTGCCACAAAAACACGGAAATATATTTAAATTGTATACCGTTACCTCAACAAAAAGAGCTTCCAAGTATTGATTGATAGATAAAGTGAGCCCGGAGTTACTGTTTTTGGAAGCTGTGTGAATCAAGTTGTGAGTATCTCATTTTTTTTGTTTTTGTTTTATTGTTTGTAAATTGACTTGAGGCCGGGTAAGATGGTCGGGGTGAGATGGCCTCGGATGCCGGGTTGTTACAGAGATATTCCATTAGTAACGCTAGATATTGCGGTGTGTGAGCGGCTCAAATCTGAACCTGGCCGCCGGTCAAGCTCGGCTAGCACGCATGCTAATGGAACGGAAACTAACGATAGTGGCAAGATGGCATGTCAGATGAACGCAGAGATGGAGTGAGTGAGGGTGCTAATCTTTGTGAGCTGTCCAACTTAATAGGCTGATAAAGTTAGATTTAATGTCCGAGAAGAAGTCCATGCGGTGAGTGTATAGGTTACTCTGTTTTACCGGGTGTTGTGTTTTGAATGCTCTTCGGTGCTAAATATTCACTTCCGTTTTCTTTTTTGTTCTTATTTCCCTTGTCGAAACCTGGCCGGCTGCCCTCTCCTAACAACACAACACACACCACGACTTGGACCGACTCAAGACTGGGTCAGAACTCTGGATTATCCTACAAACAAATAACTTTATTTAGTTAGCTAAACTGTTAGCTAACTAAATAAAAAGTTTTCTGCTGTCCGCAATGTCTGGAAGCGACGATGACAGAGATGATTATGGAGCCCCCGATGACCGGTTAATGCACGGTAAGACGAGGCTCATTTGTTAGCTGAAATTGCTAATGTTCGCACTGGTTTTAGGCTAGCACGAGCATATGTTTTTTGACATTCATATCAATCATGTGTTGTTAGCCAAGCTAGTCAATGCTGCTAACTACCGGGTAGCTAATGTTAGCGGCAACATTAGCAAAGGCGCCCTTTTCGCAGCTGCGCTGCTGTTAAACATCTTTTTTTAAATCACAGATTTACCCCAAGTGGTAGCGGTTTGGATGAGAGATGCATTGTCGTGAAGTCATGCCGACTGACCGGCATGTTCCCGGGGCCTAACGTTAGCCAGCTACCGGTATTTTTTACGTGTCGATGACAAGATGGAGGCAGCCAGTTAGCTTGGAAGCTGGCGGATGACGTTCTGAAGCATTCCCCTCCTCATGGCCGGCGCCTTCGGCTTGAGTGTGGTGAAAAGAAGTAAAAATAATAATAATAATAATGATGTATAGTTAAATATATCCCTAAACGTTCATCTTCTCAAATACTAAGCTGCTAGTTTGCACGAGCTGGTGTGGCCAGATCGTCTTGTTTACAGTGTGTATAATTCCGACGAGCACGCGCGGCATACACATTGGAACCATTGAGAACAAATAGTCCTACAAGTGATAAAAATCCACTCAAAACGGTATTTTTATTTATCAAATAGCGCCCACTTTATATGAGTCTGACAAGTGATGCTGTATAAACAAACATTGTGCAAAAAGAAACAGAACCTTCATTACCGAAAGGTGTGGGAAATGGTTTCGGCTGGAAATGCACAATTGAACAGACAATTTAATTTGTTTTTGATACGAAGAAACGTTTTTTCTCTGTCATTTAATGATATCAGACACTGCAACTGGAAGTGCACAGGGTCTTGGTTTGACACAAGCTCAACTCAAGTTGCAAGTGGAGCTGCAAGTAATGATTATTTCCTTTATTGATTAATCACTTAGTCTATAAACTGTCAGAAAAGAATGAATAATGTCCACCATAGTTTTCCCAGACTTTCGAGTTGATATCTCTTTAGATGTTTGTTTTGTTCAAACAACAATTCAACAGCCAAAGATTTTACAATGATATGAAAAAAACTCACATTGGAGACGCTGGAACCAGAAAATAATCAGTGTTTGTGCCTAAAAGCTTAATTAATGCGTAAAAGATTCATCAGTTTAAATGTTTCAGCTCTAATTACTTAAATTGTGAATCATCTGTAAGTCTTCCACATGCTGGCCATTAAGATTACACAGAATTTTCCTTTAATATCAATGTTAATAGCTGAGAATAAAGGCCAGTCTGACACTTTTATATAGGAACTCAAATCTCAAGTAGGAGTCCAGGTTTCAAGTTGGCCCCGTTTCCCAAAAAGCATTCTAAGGCTTTGATGATCTTACTTCCACTTTAATTCTTTGGACAAAGGTTATTTTAGCCTTAAGATACTTTGGGGAAATGTACTGAATCAACATCAGGTTGAAAACACTATCTCAGCTCTGGATCTCTTTCAACAGTGTTAATCATGATCCCCACACACACACACACTTGAATTTAGTAGTGCACTTACAGACGCACAGCTCAGTCTCCTTTATATGACCTAAAAAGCTCATCACATTAAAGTTTCCTTACCAGGTGCATCTTAATGGCAGCTTGCCATTTACATTTCACCATACTCAATTACATTAATAGGCTCTGAGTGCCATACCACCTCACTTTGGAGCCACTGAGGCAAACACTAGCCCAAGGTCCTCTCTGTCGTAAGGCCTGCAGGAGTGTCCATGTTAATCATGATGACTAATCAGTTGTAGTTTTATCCGCTACAGCAAAACTGCTTCGAATGATCTCCCTAAAGGCAGCTTGTAAAGTGGGGTAGTTACACAAACCACTAGTTAATGGTTTACTAGTCCTAGTTCTCAGGTCTCCTGCTGGTTATTATCCCAGCCACCTAATCGTGGAGCATTTTAGTATCATTTGACAGCAGACGAATGTGGTTGCAGCCTGACGGGTGTAACGAGGGCTTAATTACCCCGATCAAAAAAACCTGTTCTCAGACTTGTGCTGAAAGCCAAAAAATAAATTAGTTGGTCTTTGCAAAGGGGGAAATGTGGCATTCTGATGGTGCTAATTAAAATATGAGCCTTCTCAATCAATCCTTCTCATATTCAATGATGCTCTAAAAAAGTAAAAAATAGTCTGTGAAAGCAATCTTAAACAGAAAATCCTCATAAGAGAGCCATGATTAGTTTGCTCTGCAAATTTTGCAATGTTTTGCTAAAACAGTTAGACCACCAGAAATACAAATAAGCAAAAGTAGAACCACAGATTTAAGACACGTGATCAAAAACGCAGGTACGTGAGAGAAGCTGCTCAGTGAATCAGTTGCTTACCTGCTGAGTCGTTTGTGTTTTGTTTTGTGTTGTGTCTGCTGATGTGCATGCTATTGTTACGGCTCTCTGTTCGGTGTTGTTATCACGTGGTCAAAATAGACTGACACACAGTCGCTCCTCTGTGTATCTTGACCATGAAATGTCTCCGCTGGCCTGATTTGTAGACGATGAGGAAGAAGAGATCTCGGAGAACGAGACTCCGAAGGTGAAGAAGAAAAAGAAGGCCAAGAAGAGCAGAGAGAGCAAGGGCAGCAAGAGGCGGTCACGCAGAGAGGTAAGGATGCAGGTTATAGTGTGTGTTGTCATTTACTGTAGCTACACTCTAAAGAAAGAATATGACAACTTTTTAATCCCATGTCCAATCCAGATGATGTTTTAATAGAGCATATCTCTACTGAAACCATTGGAAAGGACAACGCACATTAAAGGGTCTAAAAACAAGCTCTGAACATTATGGTTTCAGTTTGCTGACTTCTGTCTTTGCTCTCCTTGTGGCAGGAGCTTCCCATCAGCTCCCCAGAGCCCATGGACGTGGGCGGGGTGGAGGAGGCTGAAGATGGCGGCGCGGGCCAGCGCTCCGACAGCGAGGGCAGCGACTACACTCCAGGACGCAAGAAGAAGAAGAGAGCCAGCAGCGGCAAAGAAAAGAAGAGGAGCAGCGCCGGGGCAGACAGGAGCGCCTCCAAGAAGAAAGACCCGGAGCCCGAGGAAGATGACGATGACGATGATGACGATAGCTTGGTGAGGGGAAACATTCTTAACTCTTTGGCCATTTTAGTGCCAAATAGTGAGGTGGGGTGTATTTGTCTGTCCTTAGAAAGGGTTAAAAGGTGTATAAAGACTCTTCTCTGAACCTCAGAAAACTCAAAAATTGTAATGAGTTCACGCATAATTGTGTGAAATCTAATTAAAATGATAAATTGCAGCCACTTCGAGCTGTGGGTTTCCTCAAATATAGCATGTGTAATAATAATCAGTTCTACAATAAGCGTTGAATAAATCACACTTTATAAGATGGCAAACGAGGGCGAGCAGAAATAAAGACGAGATGTAGGACACGAGAAGTGTAGAGGAAGGAAATTAATTTCAGGACAAATCATTGAAGTGGGGGAGTTTCCCCTCTTGCCCCGACATACAGTTAGAGTTGGCAAATCTCTTTAAGTTGAAGTTCAAGATGTCAGCAGCTTTGCTGACTGGACCTCATGTATTTAAATTAATATAAAGTGAACTGTTATGTTTTAGTTTACTGCACAGGTTTGAGTCTGTAAGAGCAATCTCAGATGTTGCTCTTAAAGGGCGACACAACTTTATTTTGTTTATTATTAGTTATGTATACTTTAATAGCTAATAATTAATTGATATGTTTGGAGACCATTCTCAGTGCTGTACAAATCGTTTTTTATACAGCGATTGCGCAATACCGCCGCAACAAAGACCCTTTTCTTGTCTGTGTGTTTTTCCTATTTTTGCCATCTCTGAAAGTCAAGTTGCTGCCTCTTAAACTTGCATGAATTTTTGTCAGTGTAAATGCGGTTAAGCACTGGCTGAATTGAAATGTCTCCGCTGCATTACCTCATATTGATAAGTCACTTTTACGAAGACGAACACTGTTAAATTGCCCTTTTTGTTCGCCATCGCCAGTTTTTCATTACATACAGAAATGAACAGGCGTCATTATCCTTCCTGAACTGCTAATAAAAAGGTACATTAAAAATTTAAAAACCACAGCAGCATCATTTACAAAATAATTATCTGTGATGTAGAGTATATGTGAGTTAATGGGTCAAAACATGCCAAACAAAGCAATGCAGAGAGATCATGAAACTGTGGTGTTAATGCAGCTGAGGGCAGCGTTTAAATGTTAAACATCTCTGTTAAGTGTAGTCTAATTTTTAACAGCCAAATGTGTTGTTTTTTTTTTTTAATATAACCTTTGTATCCGCACACATCGACTGTGTACCTGTAATGGAGTCACTGTGATATGAGAGATGGTTAAACAAAGGGCTGTGTCTGGTGGACTCGAAGCCCAGCGGCCAATAGGGGGCCTTGTAGTTAATGACACTTATGCAAGGGGTGGAGTGGGGCGGGTGTGTAAGGCATATATGTTGTTACCATGGTAACCTTGCCTAGCGCAGCTCTGCACTGTGCTCTTGACCCTCTTTTTTTTCATTTTTTGGTTGGATAAACGCGTTTTTAATTCCTGTTCTGTAAGACGACAAAGTGGGAAGCAGCTTTGGTGAACAGCTGGAGGAGGAGGAGGATGAAGAAGGTTTACATCAGTCGGGACAGTGGCTGAAATTCCTTCTCATTTGCTCGGGGTCTTTTAAACTTCAGGGAATAAGCTCCAGTCTCCATCAAATTGGTTTTATTGGCCAAAATATTTACAGGTAGTGAAACATTTTCAGAGAAAAACAGCAGCTTAGATGGTATAGCATTAAAATAGGCAACCACTCCGAAATGTGTGTGATACCGAGCTGAAATCATTAGATTAACAATTGACAAAAAAAATCAAGCATCAGTTGGGACGATTTGTTGGTT
Source organism: Hollardia meadi (assembly GCA_037974645.1). Classification (NCBI taxonomy): domain Eukaryota; kingdom Metazoa; phylum Chordata; class Actinopteri; order Tetraodontiformes; family Triacanthodidae; genus Hollardia; species Hollardia meadi. The sequence goes on along the minus strand of JBBPCS010000896.1, from coordinate 22,000 downwards.
TAAGTTGTTTCTCAAGCAAACGTTTTGTGGTTTCGGCTTCTAAATTCAGCTTTGGAATCAGTTTGGAAGACTGTAGAAGTACTGCTAAATTCTCCTCATTGAGTAGGTAGTTGTACGGCAGGCTACAAAGGCTTTTGAAGCAGTTACTTATTATAGTTCGAATGTGAGCGATTTGTACTCTTCCAAAGATGGTGTAATGAATCACCGATCCATAGTTTTACCATTTGATATCAATGATTCTCAATCGGAAGAGAAAGTTGGACAGCTGGGACAGTTTAGAGAACAGTATGTGCCTGTGATTATTTTTTTATTATCAACCAACATATCCATATTATTTTTGATTTGGCGTCAAAATTCTAGTCAGTATTCTTACATTTTTTTGATTGAACAACTGTGACATGAAAGCTTTCAATTAATAAACACGTGAACCTTTAAAAAAAAAAAAAACAACCAAAAGCTAGAACCACCAACTGTTTTTGAATTTTTCTTTACTTAATAAATGATCAATAATGACTGAAAATTGTGATCAGCCTCCAACCAAGACGTTCAGTGTAATTACCTTTAAAAAGCGGTTAGTGTGGCGGGTAATTGACTCATCAAATATTCATTTTTGTAGCATCTGTTTGCTCGCTGGTTGCTAATTTCAGAGCCGCCACTTCATAACCATGCGAACGTTATTAACTCCACATGAAATATAAAGACTGTTATTCCACAGATAAGAAACGGTTGCACGATAATGTAGTTTATTGTTGAGGTAAAATAATGGCTGTTGCTGATGTGCAGGGAGGGAACAAAAATGTTTTTGTAAGAGGTGGAAGGTTTGGCTTTTGTGATGCACAAGAAAGAAAAAAAGCTACAGCTGGTCCCATGTGTTTGTCACTCAGTCCGTTGATCGGTCAACGCCGCAATCATCCGGCAGCAGCTTCTTAAGTAAAATTAGCTCGTGGTGAGTTCTTGTTCAGAAATACACTTGGCACCAGTCGTCTTGTCTCTTTAGCACATATTGAATTAAGGGGGGAACAGATGTGGACATGTTGGGGCTCCTCCGCTAAACCAGGTTCTCCTCCACACTCTGGTTATCTAATCAATTGATCAGATTAGTATTGATGACTCCTCACATACTGAGCAAAAGTGGTTGAGGCTGTGCAGTGTTTTCAGATTCTGATGTATCTACTGGACAGACAAGCCAAGGGTCTGATTTTGTTTTTACCCTTTGATTTGAGTTTTTTTTTACATGTCTAATATGTCAAATTTCTATTTTATTAATTTTCTAATGCCCGGCCCCCGTAAACCTTTAAGTTTCCAGTTAACGGTGCATACAATGCTTGTCTTACTTACTGGTGTAAATGGTAACCGCGTAGACTTTGTGCAGTTTTAGTAATGTTTTTTATCCACCACATTCTCAGGGCGTTACAGTAGAAATGATTATGGGCGAAACGTCCCGTGTGATAGCAGAAGTGGCGGTAAGCTAGTTAGCGCCAGTGGCTAACCATGGTGGCTGGTGGACAACAGCGATCCTTTCTAAAGTAATTCACCTTCAATTTAGCAACATATTTAACAGAAGTAACACTTCTTCGGGTCGTCCTCTCATCCCTCGATAGCAGAAGTCAGAGGTATGATCACAATATTTCGTCTGAGGTGGAACAGGGTGTTCCCACATGTTTTACTTGTGTACCGTTACCATGGAAAACGCTGGTTCCTACTCAGTGTCGGGACGCACAGTCACACTCATAATTCATGCAAGGTATCATGGGGGTTAGGAGTAAGGTGGGTATGAATCTTTGATTATACATTTTCCTTCTGATATTAATGAAGCTTATCGTTATTATTTTTTCTTCCCTGAAGGAGCCGAAGTCGTCATCTCAGCTGCTTGATGACTGGGGCATGGAGGACATCGACCACGTCTTCAGCGAGGAAGACTACCGCTCTCTGACCAACTACAAGGCCTTCAGCCAGTTTGTCAGGTAGACACGCACTCGCACGCAGCTGATAATGTGACAGGAAACACTGGTCGCAGTAATATGAAGGTTGCCTTGAGTGAGTTGTCCTCTTTAATATTGTTTCTCCATGAGAGAATTTTCCCATGTTGCACTAGATTGTTTTTATTCTACTCTTGGGACCAGTTTTTGATGGAGAAATGTGCAAACAGCCTAATGTGTGAATCATTCATTTTCTGAGACCCTGTTTGGTTCATGTGTTAAAAACTTAAATCAGGCCACATTTAAATTTTTGATTTCCTTCACCTCCAGGCCTCTCATCGCAGCCAAGAACCCCAAGATCGCCGTGTCCAAGATGATGATGGTTCTGGGCGCCAAGTGGCGCGAGTTCAGCACCAACAACCCTCTAAGAGGAGCTGCTGCTGCCAACGCAGCCCTGGCAACCGCCAACGTACCTGCCGCCGTCGAAACCATGGTGGCGGAGGCCGTCCCAGCTGCTGCAGCGCCGCCGGCCCCAGCCGAGCCCCAGCAGCCGCCTCCGCCGCCTCTACGCAAGGCCAAGACGAAGGAAGGCAAAGGTACAGAGGGGAGGAGATCTCACTCATTTTTCTGCTAGAAGAGCAAATGTCAGAGGGAAATTCTGTCACCCAGTTTGTGGGTCTGAGGCTGTTCTTTGTTCTGTGGCAGGTCCCAATGCCCGCAAGAAGTCAAAGCCTGCATCAAAACCACAAGAGAAGAAGAACAATGCCAAGACCAAGAAAGTGGCTCCTCTCAAAATCAAACTTGGAGGCTTCAACAGCAAGCGGAAACGCTCATCGGTACGACCCACCCCTCCACCTTTCTCTCTTCTGTCGTGCCTACATACATTTGACACAACAAAGTGTTTTTATCTAAATGTTTGTCTCGTGTTGCACAGAGCGAGGAGGATGAGCCCGACGTGGACAGCGATTTCGAGGACGGCAGCATGAACAGCGTCTCCGTATCGGAGGGATCCAACAGCCGCAGCAGCCGCAGCAAAAAGAAGCTGTCCAAGAGCAAACCCAAGAAAAAGAAAGGTGCGTCAGACTGAGCTAAAATGTAGCTCCTTTTTATTCCTATTCCTTATTGTTAATATTGAATATTCAGTAGTTTTTGTTTCAGAGTCGGAGCTCTAGCTGTTGAGCTGTGATCGAGTGCAGGTCAGACAGTAGTGAGTGAGTGCATGCAGGGTAAAGCTTTAAAATTCTTTGGAATGCGCAACACCAAGAGGAGGTGTACGCACACACAGACGTTAGTCACTGTGACTGAGTCAGCACAGTTTGGTATATTTAGAAGGACGACATTGCTGTTGGTCGTTGCCTACTGACGCATCCTTTGCAGCTGCTGTCACAAGACCGAAGCAGCGCTCCGACGACGTCACGGGTGAATTCAGATCAGCAGCTGAAGGAGGTCAATAAGTCCTCGCTGCTGCTTCAGTGTGCAAATCGGTTTTAGTGCAGTTTTGGTGTTTTTTGGTTTAGTCGTGAGGACCTGAGGTTTAGGATTTAGCCCTTGGATTCTTCCAAAATACACACACAACTTATTGTGTTTTTGTCAACACATCGTTAAGAAGTGACAAAATGTAAAACCCTGCATTACTTTACACTCACCGAGTGGGTTTTCCTCTGTCAAACAACGTAAACACACAGCAGAGCGTCTGAAGTGGCGAGCCTGGATCTCAGCACACACATCCTGTGTGTCTCGGGTTAAATGTGAGACTGCGAGGAGGCGTTTTGGTCAAAGTGTTTTCTGTCTAAATCAGAAGTGGAGGATGGTGACGGCTATGAGACGGACCACCAGGACTACTGCGAGGTCTGCCAGCAGGGCGGAGAGATCATCCTGTGTGACACCTGTCCCAGAGCGTACCACATGGTCTGCCTGGACCCCGACATGGAGAAGGCCCCCGAGGGCACCTGGAGCTGCCCACACTGTGTAAGCAACACTCTTCAGTTTTAACCACGTGACACTCGTATTCCTCGCCACGTAAAGGAACACACCACTTCACTTTTTGACCATAAAACAAATAAGGCAAATAAGGAGTATCGGGGTACGTATCACAACGGCAGATTCTTACCAATACACCGTCCTAATCTTAAATAAATTATTACAGAACTAAAAAAAAAAAATCCTATTAAACGAAATCAAGATTTTTTTTCAGTTGAAACAGGAACTTTGTGTTTTTAAAGACTATAAAACACTGGAATTTTTCCTTTTGACTCCAGGAGAAGGAGGGCATCCAGTGGGAGGCCAGGGAGGAGGGCTCGGATGGTGAGGAGGACAATGGCGATGCCGGAGAGATGGAGGAGGACGACCACCACATGGAGTTCTGCAGGGTGTGCAAAGACGGAGGAGAGCTGCTGTGCTGCGACTCGTGCCCGTCGTCCTACCACATCCACTGCCTGAACCCGCCGCTCCCAGAGATCCCCAACGGAGAGTGGATCTGCCCCCGCTGCACGGTGAGCCGCCAACAGTCCGGGTCACATGATCAGAGTCAGGGTCAGAGTCGTGACCGCTGAGGCGAGACGACGTGCAGCACCTGGCGAAGTTTTAATTCATCCAGGATGGATGGCAGCACAGATGAGTTTTACAGTCGTGGAAATCCTCGAGTTTTGAGGAATTTTTAGAGCAATTTTAGCAAATGGAAGTAGAGTTTTTTTTTAATTAGTCTGCAACTATTTTGATCATTGATTTATTAAAAAGACTTTCAATCAGAGAAAATAAGAAAATATGCAGCAGGTTAAACGATCATGAAAATAATCATTGGGTGAGGTCATAAAAGTATTTTCATTATTAAATAATCTGATTATTTTCTTGATTTATTGTTCTGTCTTTAAAATGTCAGAAAACTGAAAAATGACTACATTCACAATTTCCCAAAGTGACGTCTTTAAATGTGTTGGTTTGTCTTAACAGTTCAAAAGCCAAAGATGCGTTTGAGAAGAAGAAACGAGTGATTATCGAAGTGTTTGCAGACGTGTTCTGACTCTGAAAAGTCTGGATTTTTAGGTTTTAGAAAGCCTTAGATGGAAAGAAAACACATTAATATTTTTCCTCTCTCTCTCCTACAGTGTCCGCCCATGAAAGGGAAGGTCCAGAAGATCCTGACATGGCGGTGGGGCGATGCCCCGGCCCCCACACCAGTCCCCCGCCCTCCAGACCTTCCGGCCGATGCCCCCGATCCCGCCCCGCTGGCAGGGCGGCCGGAGAGGGAGTTCTTTGCCAAGTGGTCCAACATGTCGTACTGGCACTGCTCCTGGGTCACAGAGCTGCAGGTGTGTGAGACACACACACACACACACACACACACACACTTCTCCTCTAACCTTCCTCCTCCTCCTTCTTTTCTCTCCTGTAGCTTGAGCTCCATTGTCAGGTGATGTTCAGAAACTACCAGAGGAAGAACGACATGGACGAGCCGCCGCCCATCGACTTCGGCGAGGGAGAGGAGGATAAGAGCGTGAAGAGGAAGAACAAGAACCCCATGTATGCACAGCTGGAGGAGAAATACCTCCGCTTTGGAATCAAGATGGAGTGGCTGATGATCCACCGCATCCTCAACCACAGGTCGGAACACACACACACGCGTCTTACAGATGAGGAGTTTTGGTAATCACAGTGCTTTCTTTTGAAAAAAGAAGAAAAACATTGGCTGCGTTAATATGAAGACCTTTATTTTACTTTTAAGAAACTGTTTTCTCAGTTACTTTTTATTCATGATATCTAAAATCTTTCTGCTTCCAAGATATTACATAAAAGTGATATAAACTAGTTTTATTCCACATTTCATCCAGTTTGAGGAACATTGTAATCTGCATTGACAAATCATTGTTTTATGAGTTACTGTATCCCAGTAATGGACCATTTATTAAACGAAACATCATATTTTGCACTGGCTTCTTGTCCAAAACACCCCGAAAAAAATCTAAGCTTTTCTCTTCTGGGCTGAAAATAAATCCTTCCTCGTCTTTGCTGCGTTTCCCAGCGTGGACAGGAAGAACAACGTCCACTACCTGATCAAGTGGAGAGAGCTGCAGTACGACCAGGCCACCTGGGAGGCCGAGGACATGGACGTACCCGAGTTTGACGTGTACAAGGTGCAGTACTGGAACCACAGGTGAGATACAGACACGGGACGACAAACTGACGCACACTCATGACGTACTGCTTTACTGACGGTGGGTGTTGGTTTCAGAGAGCTGATGATGGGAGAGGAGGGCAAACCTGGGAAGAAGATCAAGGTGAAGGGAAGAGTGAAGCGGCCCGACAGACCTCCGGAGAACCCCGTGGTCGATGTAAGTCCACAGCCGGAATATTTAGTTTTACTAACGTGTTAACTGAAGATTTTCACTCAGCATTCAGCCAAGAACTTTTGTGGCTGGAAAATCCTCTGAAGCATCATTCAGAGTTCATGAGACACAGAAACGCTCCTTTAAAACCAAACTGAGGGCATTTCTGTTGGATTTGTAGTTCGTAAATGTAAACTCACAACATGTGTTCACTGGCTCAAAATAGGAATTGATTAATTTACTTTTTTTTACTTTTAAAATTTCTGATGGTCCTTAAATGTAAGATGGACACTTCCATCAAGGAAAATAACCAATTCTATACTTAAATTAGTGACTGGGCAGTTTCCGTGTTTTTCTCTATTGTCACTTTAATACTTTGCTGATGTTGACTGGATTCAAACCTGAATCTAAATTGATATTTCATTTTTACAAAAAGACTTCCTTCATTACTCGTCTTCATATAACTCAGTTTCTTTGCGGCTGCCCTCTGACTCCGCCCCCCTCTCTCTTTCCTCTTCCAGCCCACTATAAAGTTCGAGCGTCAGCCGGAGTACCTGGACAGCACGGGGGGGACGCTGCACCCCTACCAGCTGGAGGGGCTCAACTGGCTGCGGTTCTCCTGGGCTCAGGGCACCGACACCATCCTGGCCGACGAGATGGGTTTGGGAAAGACGGTCCAGACCGCCGTCTTCCTCTACTCGCTGTATAAAGAGGTGGGTGTTCTGTCTGTAAAGGTGTGTGTGTGTGTGTGTGTTACACTCCCTCTGAGGCCACACACACTGAAACACACTGGTTTTATGCTGAAATGCCTCTTCTCAACTGCTTTGTTAGAAGCGAGTTTTGACTTTGATGTTTGCCCTCGTCATGATCTTTATTTACTTTAAAACTATTTAATTTGACCTTTTTTATAATATAAGTTTGGTTGAGCAGTAATGTCTGAGCCTTCCTGTGTGTGACCGTGTAGCTGTCGTCCTATTGGCCGGGAGCCATCCAGCCATTTTGTATAGGTCAGGTGAAATCTGACGACATTAAGTTCAATCTCCAACAGTAAACATTCACAGACTCTGATCATGTGTGCGACCGCTGCCACCTAAAGGTGGGAGGCCAGAATACACTTCCTGCAGGAGCAGCAGGAGATCTTGACATTAATTTAAATTACAGATTTTAATTGACCTGCATCTCTCATGTTTTGTTTTACATATTTTTGTTAAATGTAGTAAAGCTCAGAGACGGTTACAAATTCGCGATGCTGTATCGGTATCAAATTATTTTGATGATCGATTAAGCGTTGATTGAAATTTCCACAAACTGGGTTAAAGGTATTTTAATCTTCTGTGATGGTAAATTAACCATCTTTCAGTTCTGGACTAATGGAAATTTGAAAATGCCAGCTTTGGTAAATAATGGGCTTTGTTTTCATCCTATTTTGACATTTCATCGACCAAAGGATTCCACAATAAATCAAGCAGATAATAATTTGATTAGCTGCGATTAAATGATTTTTTAAAGCCCTATTAGAAACCATAACCTGAACATTAAACATGATTAAGGATGCAGTGTGAAAAATCATTATTTCCTTTGGACATTAATTTCAGCATTTATGTCAAGTAATTCTTGGGTCCATAAAATTTTTTAAAAATTATTTAAACTCACTTTGGCCATAATCTCATTTTAGAAGGTTACTGTTTTTTCTCATTTGTTTTTCCCTTCATTTGTTAGAGCTGCGTCAATTAATCGATCAGTCGATCAAAAGAAAATTACTTGTCAACTACTTTGCTCATCGATTATTCGTTTCAGTTGTTTTTTTTAAGCAGAAATGTCAAACGTTCGCTGGTTTCAGCTTCATAAATGTAAGAATTTGCTGCTTTTCTTTTACATTTATGATATAAATGAAGAGTCTTTGGGTTTTGGACTGTTGGTTGGACAAAAGAAGACATTTCAAGACGTCACTTTGGACTTTATGGAAATTATGATCATGATTTTGACATTTTATAGACCAGATGATAAATCGATTAATCATGGAAATCTACATAAAATAATAATAAGAAATAATCTTTAGTTGCAGCTCTATTATTCATAAATTTCTGCTCTCATAATTTTATTCAACATTGATTTTAAACATATGAAACAAATACAGTTGGTTGCTATATTTCTGAAATGATGGAGGAGTTGTAATACTAGTAAAGACACGGGACCACTGGTCTGTAGGACATGATGAACTGACCCCCTCTCTCCACCTCAGGGCCACTCTAAGGGTCCGTTCCTGGTGAGCGCTCCACTCTCCACCATCATCAACTGGGAGAGAGAGTTCGAGATGTGGGCCCCCGACATGTACGTGGTGACGTACGTCGGCGACAAAGACAGCCGAGCCGTCATCAGAGAGAACGAGTTCTCCTTCGAGGACAACGCCATCCGAGGGGGGAAGAAGGCCTCTAGGATGAAGGTGGGGGGGTGCGGAAGAACAAATGTATTCAAATCAAGTATCGAGCAACATTTTTAGAATTGGCTTGAGCTTCTTTTTGCGTTGATTTCCTCCAACAGAAAGACTCGTCGATCAAGTTTCACGTCCTGCTGACCTCCTACGAGCTGATCACCATCGACATGGCGATCCTGGGCTCCATAGACTGGGCCTGCCTGGTGGTGGACGAAGCCCACAGACTGAAAAACAACCAGTCCAAGGTACCGACACACGCGGGGTCATTTAAATAAAGATTAACTTTATTAAAAAGAGAACAAAGAGTTCAGACGCTGTAGACTCAAAGTGTTGGGTGGAATGGTTACACCGTATTTCTGAGCTTCCAGTAAATATGGTGGATTCAGAAGTTCTTTCATCTTTATTTCTGCAGTTCTTACTTGTAAACATCTGGAATAAAACAGTTAAAAACACGTCTGACCTGTGCAGACAGCTGGAGCTGCTGTAAACATGTCGTTCTTTGTTTCCTCCGCTGTAGTTTTTCCGGGTCTTGAACAACTACCCTCTGCAGCACAAACTGCTGCTGACTGGAACTCCTCTGCAGAACAACCTGGAGGAGCTTTTCCACCTGCTCAACTTCCTCACGCCGGAGAGGTTCAGGTAGGCTCCGGACTCCAGGTTGCTTCAGGTGTAAAGTCATGATGTGTGGATCAGTAGCAGAATCTGTGAAGTTGATGTTTCATGATGCAAGTCTTGTGCCTGTTATTTTTTTACTCACTGGGGTCTCTAACTCATAATAAACACTAATGAATTTGCAGAACTAGCAGCTGTTAGACTTCTCTACGTCAGAGGTGCAGGGAAGTATTTTGCCACCACCGCTGCGTTAGGCTGACCAGTGAAAGATCAGCTAGCATCAAGATGGCTAGTGTTAGAGGAAACATGGGAGAGATTCAGCCATAATGTTAC
>JBBPCS010000896.1:0-12280 GCA_037974645.1 Hollardia meadi | reverse complement strand
TGTTTATGTTGTTTGTTAGCTTGTAACTGGCAGTGGCTGACACAGCGTTAGTGGTTGTGAAACGTACAATAATATCTAGCTCGCCCAGTTTGAATCTCATATGAATCTCAAGTGCACAGACATCTCCTCCTTCAGTAGAGGAATGTGAAAACACTTTTCGAGTGACAAACTTTGGACAGATACAAGTCAGTTCAGTCCAGGTCGACATGTTAGGGGATGTAAACATAAGAAAAACACATTTCTTTGAGTGGAGGGAGAAAAAACAAAGATTAGAAGAAATTTTAAATACATTTTTGTGCAGAAATGATTTTTTTTCTTTTCTGTTCTCACAGCCCTCAGATTTGTATCTCATCAGCTTTTCTCCCAACCAACAACATTCACTTTAAGCAACTTGAATAGATGAGTGTGCTTCAAGGAGACTGTAAAAACGTATCTCATCACTGCTCTGTCTTAAAATGTCAGCTGGTCTGTAGTTTCTGTCAGCAGTGACAGTAACTCATCTGTGTCTGTCGGCCTTCCCGTCTGTAGCAAACTGGAGATCTTCCTGGAGGAGTTCGCCGACATCGCGAAGGAGGACCAGATCAAGAAGCTGCACGACATGCTGGGCCCGCACATGCTCAGGAGGCTGAAGGCCGACGTCTTCAAACACATGCCCTCCAAGACGGAGCTCATCGTGCGAGTGGAGCTCAGCCCCATGCAGAAGTGAGTGAGGAGGAGGGAGCGGCGTCGACCCCGCAAACAGAGATGAATGTTTTGAAAACAAGACGAAGCCTAAATGTGTGTCTCGTCTGTTTGCAGGAAGTACTACAAATTCATCCTGACGAAAAACTTCGAGGCTCTGAACACCAAAGGAGGAGGAAACCAGGTCTCTCTGCTCAACGTCGTCATGGACCTCAAGAAATGCTGCAACCACCCCTACCTCTTCCCCACCGCTGCTATCGTAAGACAAACATCAGATCGTTTGTTTCAGAGGGGGTGAAATATGTTACCAAGTTCAGATTATATTTCAAGGCTCGGGGGAAGAATTTTGTGACAGAACCGTTTGGTGGGAGGAAAAACGATGTGTAGTTGAGGTAAAATAGACAAGAACCTTAGTTCTTGAAAGGATGTGTTCAATTTTAAATCCATCCAAAGAGAAATGAAATCAAGACTCAATATTTCAGCTTCTCTAGATTTTTCCTTCAGAGATTTAATTGGGATAGAGTTTCCTTTTGGAAAACTAAGCGTTTGATTGGTCGCCCCAAACAGGAAGCTCCAAAGATGCCCAACGGGATGTACGACGGCAGCGCTCTCACAAAGGCTGCTGGGAAACTGCTGTTACTGCAGAAGATGATGAGGAAGCTGAAGGAGGGAGGACACAGAGTGCTCATCTTCTCCCAGGTGAGATATTCTTACTCTTCAAAACACTGATGAAAAAGGGAAAAAAAAAAAAGTCCTTTTCACCAATTTAAAAAATCTGCTTCTGTTTTGTCACATCAGCCCTGAGCCTGTAGAAGTCACTGGCTTGAAGAGTTGAAATATAATTGAACAGAAAGTTGTAAAATTAATAGAAATAATTCTTTCTGTTCTGGAACACGATCTCTACGGGACAGACTCTGCCTGCAACTTAACAAATGGCGAGCAAAAAAAAGCGAGCTTCAATCTCGCAGCTTTTCCTGACAAACCATCTCGTCTGTGCTTTGCTGCAGATGACCAAGATGTTGGACTTGCTCGAGGACTTCCTGGAGAACGAGGGCTACAAGTACGAGAGGATTGACGGAGGGATCACTGGAGGGATGAGACAGGAAGCTATCGATCGCTTCAACGGTGAGACTGAGAGCACAAGCGTGAACTTGAGTAGCCGCAATGATTTTATCTGTCGTTATTAAAGTTCCAGGTCACTAATATGGAAATTAAAAATGACCTTTTCTCTCGATTCTTTCCCTCAGCTCCTGGCGCTCAGCAGTTCGCCTTCCTGCTGTCAACGAGGGCTGGAGGTCTGGGTATCAACCTGGCCACCGCCGACACCGTCATCATCTACGACTCTGACTGGAACCCCCACAACGACATCCAGGTACAACAGGAATACTGCTGCTCCGGCCAGCTCTGCTAGTTTTTATTAAAGTGTAGCTCAAGAGACGGTTAAATGTGAGCTTTTCTTGATTTATCGTGAAGAGTCTGACGGCGTTTCAAGATCTTATTTAAACTCTTAATAATTAGTCTTTGTCCGTGTCCAGGCCTTCAGCAGAGCTCATCGTATCGGTCAGAACAAGAAGGTGATGATCTACCGCTTCGTCACCAAGGCCTCGGTGGAGGAGAGGATTACTCAGGTAAACAGGACAACAGTGTCTTCTGTCACGCAGGTGTTGCCAAACAGATGCTCCGATCTACTCTGGGGTTTCCACGAGTCCTTAAAAGAATCCAGAAATATTAATTTTAGGCCTTGAAATGTCTTAGATAGGGTCACTGGTTTGTGATAAGAATCGGAGAAAGAATCTTCTCTTTGACCTGACATTAATAATTTGCTCTCTTTCTTTTTTCCTCCTCTGTCCAGGTTGCCAAGAAGAAGATGATGCTGACTCACCTGGTGGTCCGACCCGGTCTCGGATCCAAGACGGGCTCCATGTCCAAACAGGAGCTGGACGACATCCTCAAGTTTGGAACGGAGGCGCTCTTCAAGGACGAGGGAGAAGGTGAGAGTTGAAACGATGCGTGGAGCCTCAGCGGGAACAGATTTTACTCCTGCGTGAAGAGGTGAGATTTTTTATTTTTATTTTTTAATCGATGGTGTGTCTTTCAGGTGAGAACAAGGAGGAGGACAGCAGCATCATTCACTACGACGACAAGGCCATCGACCGTCTGCTGGACCGGAACCAGGACGCCACCGATGACACGGAGCTGCAGAGCATGAACGAGTACCTGAGCTCCTTCAAGGTGGCTCAGTATGTGGTCAAAGACGAGGAGGAGGAGGTGAGTGGGTGGGAGGAGATGCAACACGCACACTTCTTCATGTAGGAAGCCTCACTAATAAGGAGTGATCACTATTTTGATCGATTAATCGACTGATCCCATAATCAGGGCTGACAAAAACAAAAGAGCACCGCCTGTGGTTTTTGTTCCTAACTCGGTCTCTCTTCGCTCAGGAGGAGGAGGTGCAGCGGGAGATCATCAAGCAGGAGGAGAGCGTGGATCCGGACTACTGGGAGAAGCTGCTGCGTCACCATTACGAGCAGCAGCAGGAGGATCTGGCCCGAAACCTGGGAAAAGGCAAACGTATCCGCAAGCAGGTCAACTACAACGACGGCTCCCAGGAAGACAGAGGTGATCTTTGCTTTTTAAATTTAGGAATGTTGACGCCTTTACGTTCGACGTTCCCGGTATTCCCAGGAGATCTTTTTATGCTTTTAACTTTAAAACAGCACTGGTGCTAATATGCTAATGCTGAAATGCTTTGATATCTTACTTTGAGAAAAATAAACATGTTTATCTATGAAAACTTCCTTTCGTTTACTGCGGTCACACAGTCTCTGCCAGTTTTGCCATTGAAAAGATGCTATTTGACTATTCAACAAACACTTCTAATAAAGCATACTGTGGGAATAATCAGATGGTTTAAAGTCTTATTAGAATGTGGATTAAAAATCTCCCTTTTGTTTTTCCCTCAAAGCCGATTGGCAGGACGACCAGTCCGACGGCCAATCGGATTACTCCGTGGCGTCTGAGGAGGGAGACGAGGACTTTGACGAGCGATCAGAAGGTAAAAACCAGCGTGTGTTTGTCTTGAACAATATTAATTTAAGCTTTCATTGTAATGTTTGTTTTGGTGTCAGTTAAACATTTTGTCCATATTGTCGTAATGAATTGTCTCCTGCTCCTAAACTGTAAAAAGACTTAAATAAACGGTCCGTCAGCAGCTGTATCGCACGTTTATATACAAACGAATAAAGATTTGATTGATACAGCTCACCTGGCTCCCTGCAGAGAAGTCTGTTTAATCACCATCTGTCTCCTCTCTGCAGCCAACTCCCGCAGGCCGAACAGGAAGGGCCTGAGGAACGACAAAGACAAACCGCTGCCCCCCCTGCTGGCCAGGGTGGGAGGCAACATCGAGGTGAGCGTTTCAAACAAACAGCTGCTCCGGATTCCCATGAGTCAGAAGGATTTCAGTGTTTTGTTTCTGTAGACGAAGCCTGACGCGTTCTGTCTCCCCCAGGTGTTGGGTTTCAACTCTCGGCAGAGGAAGGCCTTCCTGAACGCAGTGATGCGTTATGGGATGCCTCCCCAGGATGCCTTCACCACCCAGTGGCTGGTCCGAGACCTGCGAGGGAAATCTGAGAAAGAGTTCAAGTAAGAAACGGAACGATGTCTCCAACCAAATGTGAACGCTCGAACTCCAAAAACAAAGTCTTAAATATTCGGATTTATAAGACGTTTAAATTTAAGACTTTAAGTGTATTAAAATATGTGATTTTTTTATTTATTGGGAGAGAATATGGATCTTTTCTTAAATCATTTTTAAAAAAAAAATCTATTTAATGTATTTGTGCATGTCTTGCTTCTTTGTTTTTCTTGTTTCTACTGTTTATTTTATGGATTTGGGATTTTTTTTGTCATATTTTTGTCCATAAAACTAAAATTAATATGTAGAGATAAAAATATTATTGTCTTGTGCCCTGCAGATATCCTTTAGAAAATTACTGTTTATAAATGTAAACCCTTTTTATTTTAATTTGAACCCTTCTCTCCGTCTCTCAGGGCCTACGTCTCTCTGTTTATGCGTCACCTCTGTGAACCCGGAGCCGACGGGGCCGAGACCTTCGCAGACGGCGTTCCCAGAGAGGGGTTGTCACGGCAACACGTCCTCACTCGTATCGGTGTTATGTCACTCATTCGCAAAAAGGTAAAGCACTCGGGTTTATCTTTTTAATTTGTCTTACTCCATCTTAAGTTCTGTTACTACAGCAACACGACAGCTGCGTCTTTGAGTTTTAAATAAAAGATGTAAAGATTTTTGGCTCCTGAAAACTGTGTTGAGGTAGTTAAACCACAAATAATTTTTTGTTCATAATGATTTTATCAAGCAAATCGAGATTTTGTCCAGTTTATCTGTTTTATGTAACTAAATTTGAATATATTTGAATTGTTTGATTGGTTAACTTGTACAGTGTATGTACAAGGGGAATAAAAAATGGTTTAACAAATACACCCATACCGGGTGTATGGGCGGGGACTTGGTGACATTTGTAATTTTATTCAAGCTAAAGGTGCGTTTCATTTGGTCGCCTGTTGCTAAAAGTTCCCGGGAGAGAGTCAGAAAGTGAGGAAGGAAGGCATGAATAAAACTTTAAAACATGAGTCACGTCAGCGGTGGTGGTTGTTTAACAATAAAGACAACGACTCCCATGATCCCGCACTGCTTACGTTTTGGTTTGAGAACCCTCGCAGCAGAAACTACACACTGTGCGTTTGATTAATGATGAAAATGCTCTTCATGTCTTCCAGGTCCAGGAGTTCGAACATGTGAACGGTCAGTGGTCGATGCCCTGGATGGCCGAGCTGGAGGAGAGCAAGAAGGCCGCAGCTCAGCCCGACTCCCCCGGGAAAACCCCGTCCACCGGCACCCCCGCCGACACACAGCCCAACACACCTGCTCCAGGTAACACACACACACAAAAACATTACGCTAACACTCGTAGCCAGTCCAGGTAAAAAATTTCCTGAGGAAGCCTAAATTAAAGCAACTTAATGAATGAATGTGTTTGTCTTCGCAGTTGACGACTTGTCCTCAAAGACTGATGAAGCAGAGAAGGAGGTGAAGAAGGAGGGCGAGCCGGAGAAGAACGGCAAAGAGCCAGCGAAGGCCAACAACGAGGTAACGACACGTTCGATTAAAATTACTGATTCTTTTTTTCCAACATGTGTCAGAATATTGATCTTCCCTCTGCGTCTCCTCCAGGTGATCGCCATCCCGGACGACGACGAGAAGAGTCCGCCGGCGGAGCAGGAGAGCAAGAAGAACGGGGAGGAGCCGATGGAGACGGACAAACCGAGCAACGGCGAAGCGGAGAGCATTAAAGAGAAGGAGGCGGAGAAAGAGAAGGAGAAGGAGGCCGAGAGCGAGAAGAAGAGTCCAGAGGGAGGAGAGGAAACCAAAACGGAGCCGTCGGAGGCCAAACCTGAGGAAGTCAAAGGTCTTCTTCTTCTTCAGTTTCTAAAGAACAAAAGCTCAGAAAGTTTCTCAGGCTGCTCAGCAAACAAACACGATTAGATTTCTGTCATAAAAGAATTTATGCGTAACAAAAAAATAAACACAAAGATATAAAACAAAGAACAGATTCAGTAGAATAAGGAAAAGAATAACAAAACAAAAACACAACCAGGTCACAGTCAAAGCCATGATTGATTATGATTCACTGACTTCTGTCTACCAATCAAACCAATATTTAAGATTCATTTATTACATTATTATTGTTGTTGCATGTTTTTAAGCAAGTTTTTAAATAAATTCAACCCTTAAATTGTGTCAACTTTCTTTTAATTTGTCCAAACATTTAATTCTTAAAACATAAACATTTCTTTAAAAATGTTGTTTCACTCTTCAAACATCTTTTATTTGTGTCATCCTGCAATAGTCGCCATTAAAAGTGTGACATCGCCTCTTTTTATCGGTCCGTTGCGACGTTTAAAATCACGGCTGTCTTCATTCTCTCGTTAATGTTTCTTCCGTCTGTTTCCTTTTTGTTTTGCAGCAGAAGAAAAGAAAGAAGAAAAGATGGACACCACTCCTCCTGCTGACGAAAAGAAAGGTACCAAACTCCTCTTTTTCTTTTTAGATATTTCACACTGTGTAATAAACGGTTCTCGAGGCTTATTCCCTCTTTCTTCACGCCCCGCCATCTCCTTTCACCCTCCTGCTGCAGATCTGAAGGAGGAGAAGGAGGCCCAGAAGCCGGAGGAGGCGGCCAAACTACAGAACGGAGACGGCAGCAAGGAGAGCGGAGCGTTGGCCGCCGCTGCCGGAGCGGCCAGCGAGGAGAAGAAGAAGGCCAAGACCAGATTCATGTTCAACATCGCTGACGGAGGATTCACAGGTACACACACACACACACACACACAGAAACAAATCATCTTAAAGTTTTCGTTTAATAATCGACGTCTTCTCTCTCAGAGCTTCACTCCTTGTGGCAGAACGAGGAGCGCGCTGCCACCGTCACCAAGAAGACCAACGAGATCTGGCACCGTCGTCATGACTACTGGCTGCTGGCTGGCATCATACAGTATCCTTTTCCCACCTCTGATTGGCTCACTGCTCTCGCTGTGGGGGGGTGTAATTGGGGAATGTTTGTTTTGAGATTTGTCCCAGTCTAAGTGGTCGTTCGCCTTGACCCCGGCGCCCTCCAGACACGGTTACGCCCGCTGGCAGGACATCCAGAACGACGTGAAGTTCGCCATCCTCAACGAGCCTTTTAAAGGAGAGATGAACCGAGGCAACTTCCTGGAAATCAAGAACAAGTTCCTCGCCAGGAGGTTCAAGGTACGTTTAACTTGTTAGTTTGGTTCTTCCTGCTTCTTTTTCTGTCTGAAAGTTTTATAATTTCAGGAATGTAGAAGTTAATTGTGCCATCGACGGCACAAGTACTGTAGTCTTGTATTTTACAAGTTTTTCGTATTTATCTGGCTTCCTCTAAACATTCTGGGTGAAAATCTGTAAAAATCTCCAAACATTCAGCCTTAAATCACATTCTTAAATTAAAAATAGAAATTGTTTTATTGCTGCTGCAGCTTACAGCCTTCCTGCAAACATCAGACTGTTATAAATGCAGTAAAAGGTGTGAAAAACCCAACTGATGCCTTTTTTTACACTCAGATATACTGAAGGAATTAAGTGGAACTTAACTTGAGTTTCTTAACAGTCAGAATGTCGGTGAAGTTGCACATAAACAACAAACGAGGACAGATTCAGATGTTTAGTGTTGGTGAAGTGGTGATGCTGACGTTCCCTCGCTCTCCTCCCTCCAGCTGTTGGAGCAGGCTCTGGTGATCGAGGAGCAGCTGCGTCGCGCCGCCTACCTCAACATGTCGGAGGACCCCTCCCACCCCTCCATGGCCCTCAACACCCGCTTCAGCGAGGTGGAGTGTCTGGCCGAGTCCCACCAGCACCTCAGCAAGGAGTCCATGTCCGGGAACAAACCGGCCAACGCCGTCCTGCACAAAGGTGAGAAAGGACGCAGGAAGTGCGACATCTCGAAGCTCAAATCGCACAGATCAATTAGCTGCATCACACCGGTATTTTACTACTTTTGAAACGTTCATATTCACCCTGTCGGTTTTAGTCCTCGATGGTTGAAAAGCTTCATGACGTCGTAAACTCTCTCTTTCAGTGCTGAAGCAGTTGGAGGAGCTGCTGAGCGACATGAAGGCGGATGTCACCCGCCTCCCGGCAACCATCGCCCGGATACCACCGGTTGCCGTGCGACTCCAGATGTCTGAGAGGAACATCCTGAGCCGGCTGGCGAGCCGAGGACCCGAGACACAGACACAACAGACACAGCAGGTACAGACGCGTTAAATGGAAATGGTTAGCCTAGCTTAGCATAAAGACTAGAAAAAGGGGGAAACGATTAGCCTGTCCAGATGTTAAAAAACGCTCATCGTGTTATTAGTGATCTTTGAAGCCATTTCTCTTGTTTCCAAACTTAATGCTAAGCTTACAGCTGCCAGATGTTGCCTTATATTTGTTGGACTGATATGAGAGTAGTACGGACTAATTCTAGATTTTCAAAGGTTGATATAACTGTTTATATTTATTTATTAAAAACATGTTTGGTCAGAGCAAATAAAACAAACGTTCTTGTTTCCGTCCTCCTTCAGATGTCGCAGCAGTAGACTGAAACTCTGCTCTTTACCTCGAAAACCACCCCCTGCCTCACCTCGACATTCCTGATTGGTGCACAGCAGAATAATGGACAGCGCGCTCAAGCTTGAAGCCACGCCCAGTTCACTCCCACCCACCCCCCACCCCCCACACGGACTTTAAAAGAGTTTTTCTGGAGGATCGAATCCCTTCCCGATAACCCAAGTTTGAGGCTGTGGACAGAAAAGCTATTTTATTTTTATTTTTTCTCCTTTTTTCAATTTCTGTATTAATATTATTGATATAATGTTATTATGATGGTTTTTTGGGACCTAAATAAAAAAAATGTAATAAAGAATTTGTTTGTGGTCAGTTGAGGGGAAAATATATATTTTTAACATATATAATAAAAAACATGTTGGTGAGGACAGAGCGCCTATAATCCTGTTAAATGAACGCCAATATAAACTTCAATTTCTACTTTATTTTATATTATTTTCTTTTTGAACAATCCTAACTTAAAGAAAAATAGCGGGAGTTCTGGAATTAAGTTTTACTAAATCTGAAGTGAAACTAAAATCTTGAGGTCTCATCTGAATCCAAAACGATTATTTTTAGTGAATTTAAGTTTCCTTGTTTCAATGCATTGCATGACATATAGCTTGTTTGGTAATCACTGATTATTAATTCCCTCCATAGTATAACTTTGATATGATTTGACTTGATACTGAAATATGTGCACATGGAGAAGTTCCCAAAAGCATCTGTAGGCTAAGAAGATCTTTGTCACATTGGTCAAGATTAAAATGATAGCTGGCAACATTTTACCTGAACATCCGACATTAAACGGGAGGTGAAGTGTATATCACATTATTTCTGTTTATCTCTTCAGGTTTAAAACTCAAATAAGTGACCTTTAAATATTATTAGTGATCTTTACAAAACTAGCTCAAGTATTTTGGCTCAATTTAAATCTTTTAACACATCAGCAGCAGTTTTATGTCTTCACTCAGATGAGCTGATGTCCAACAGACTTATTGTGTAACGTTACAATATATATATTTACTTTTTTTAATGTTAGTATGCAGAAGAATCCACACCTCAAAGTTTGGAAGCTTCCTAAGTTACTTTTTGCGTTGCATTGGACACCTGTGTGCAGGTTTGTGCTCTTAGTATAGTAATGATCGTTTAAGGTCGAGTTCTCGTCACAAACTCAAAACCAGCTCAGAGTTAATACTGTATATGATATATGGAGTTGAGACAAAGCAACTTTTTATTATTACAATTCCTTCATGTCTCCACCAGGCAGATAAAGACGTCACAAAGTTTTAAAAACCTTTAGAGAAGCTTTTGGTTTCTTTCAGCTTAAATCAGGGCGCGAACACGATATTTCTGTTTCAAACATGAATTTATTTGAAATTCGAGGCCACGATCAGAAAAACTGTAATCTTCCTCACTTTTCCTAAACTTTTGACATCCAGCAGTTCTGAGGAAGCACTGATCCTGATGACCTTTAATATCCACGGTGTCGTGATAGATGACCCACACTCAATCCTTTAAACAGAGGACTCGCATTCAAGCTGTACGTCACTAAAGTCAGGTTGGTTCACAGACGGTAAGAATAAGAACAGGACTGTAGCTGCATCACAGTAAATCAGACTGGACAGACGCACGGAGAACAAAACAAGTCTGAAGTGTTCCAGAAGAATGACCTCGGCTCAAAGTGGAAACACATCAGTAGCAGTACCAATACTGACAGCAAGGGGGCAGCTTTCCTGCAGAATACTGCACAAGTCACCAGAGGGGGAAACAAAACAGGGATCCATTAAGTCAGGTTTCAAACACTGTTCAGTGACCTTTAACAGAATAACGTTAAAGTAGATCAGTTTGAGTTTAGACCTCTCAGATAATTTCATTTCAATAACTGTTCAAATTGTCAATATTTCACCGAAACAAAGAGTGGAGAAACATAAAAACAGATTTGTATTTTTTCTTCTTTTCTCTCACTGATCATCTCATGTTGGGAACCTCTGGACTAAACTACCAATCTGTACTTTTACTTGTAGTGGAGTACATTTACATTAATGCATTGTTACTTTTACTTATGTAAAACACTTAACAACTCCTCTATAGACATTAACTTGTTGGTAAAGTTTGTACTGGTGGCCACTGGAAACCAGATCACTTCTGCTCCCTTTAACTCTCGTCCCAGTTTCCTGAATTCCTTTTTGAGGGGATGAAATCTCCCTCCTGCACATAATTCACGCTACATGATGTCTAAGATGCTTTCAATTTCATGTGTGTATTTGATGAACAAGCCTGGGTCAATGGGTTCTATATGCTGTTTTCAGAATTTCTGTTTGGCTACAAGAATTTGAAAGCAGGTACCAGGAAGACGACGTTACGTTCTGATAAAGGAACTCAGAAATGAAACCGTCCCGTCTAAAACAATGTTGTGCTCCAAGCAAGGACAAAAAACAAACGTTACATCCACATGTTGTTCATTCTGAGGATTCCTGCCCGGAGACTCGTTTTCCATGAGGAGCAGAGAAAATAAAAGGAGCACAGCACAGACGATGCATGAGAGTTTCTGAGGAAGGCATCGGTGAGGAGGAGGAGGAGGATAGAGATGTGAGGATTTGACTCGGTGGTGTTGGTGCAGACTCGTCCCTCGGCTTGTGTGTCCATCCCTGAAGAGCCGCTCAGTAGAAGAAATACACTGAGGACGAAGAGGGAACGTTTAAGAATAACAGACTGAAAGTTCCAACAAACGTCAACTGTTGAGCCGACATGAACAAAAAAGTCCTGACATGAACCTACAATCCGTCTCCTGATGAAGATCATGTGATCAGCTGCGATTTTTCTAAAACAAGAACATTTTCAGTGATTTAATTTGATCTGCATGAAGCTAAAAAAAAAAAAAGAAGCTAATTATTTCCGAACACACTGAGGTGAAGTAAAAATCATCAAAACTAATATTTTCTGTCTGCAGTCTCCCTCAAACACATGAAAAATGTTATTAGATTTATACTTGAACTTCAGATCATTTCTGTTTGCTTATGTTGGAGAATAAAACAAAACCTAAAGCAGATTCTAAGAATCACATTTGTAAATGTGTTCTGTAAATATCTGCCTTTAACTTTACATATATCTACTTCAAGGTTATTATTTTTTGCACATTCTTTGTTTTAAACACAACACAGCTCTTTATTTGTAATTTTATTGTGAAATTCTATTTTATATTTAGGATTCTTGTACGGTGGCCGAGAGAGCACAAATACTGCAACTTAAAAAAAACACATGCAAACCGACAAAACACGAACAAACTGAGAAAACATCTTCATCAATCTGACAACACGTGCGCTGCAAACACTCACAACACAACCAAACAGAGAAACACTGCAAGTAGCACAGATGACAACAGATATGATGTTTCTAGGGGACACT
>JBBPCS010000895.1:0-48495 GCA_037974645.1 Hollardia meadi | reverse complement strand
TTGTAGATGTCGACCCATGAGGTTGAGGACATGCCTGGTGGAATCAAGGGTTTAGGCTGCAGATTAAATTTAGTCCAGCATGAGAAAATGCTGCCCTCCTGAATGAGGCCAGTCCAGCAGCACAGCAGGGGTCCCAATGCACAGGGCCCCGGCAAGGAAATGTAAAATATTTTTTCAAATGCAAAGATGATATAACCTGTTCAACTTGTTATTATCCACCGATGCACACATTAAAAACAATCATTACACAATACTGGATTATTGGATGGATGGATTATTTCTTCAGTGCCTTCACTACACGTTTTCAGTGGTTTCCCCAGACTGCAACAATAATAACATCCCCACAATCAAGGAGACCTAAGTCCTTATGTTACTTTCCCATGGGATGCAATGAATCTTGCTTTTCTTCTGTTAGGTCTCACCCACGCCACGTCCCGAGGGAGCCACCTGGTTGTGGCGGAGTAAACGGGAGTCTGACATTAGTTCCAGTGCAATTTCTTTTCACGTCACTTCAAACTTGTGTATAGTAGAAATAATCCTGCTTCAAATCTGAACTCATTGTTGGAAAAGAAATACACTCCATCAGATTCTGATCCCACTGTCGGACTGTAGTTCCTCGTAAGTTTGGATTTGTAGAGGCTCAAGTATATTGAATTTGCAGCCAACAATACAGCTTTGGAAAATCTGCTTTTGCATGGAGATCAATATAGGTTGGCCCTGCATTTTTAGTCAGGAACACAAGAAAGAAAGAGAGAGTGGCAGAAAATAAAAGAGACTGAGTCGTGCTCACCGTGCCGGTGCATGTGTCAGACCAGTCTTCTAATTTCACTATGTTTTGCTTTGTACATTAAATACTCTATAATAGAAACTTTTTTTTTTTTAGCTGCTCCGATCAAATTGCTCAAGGAGAAAGCGAGAAAATGGGCAGATAGCGAGAAAGACAGAAGGAGGGAGGGTGAGGGCAGAGAAATGTTTCAAAAAGAGATGAAAAAAAAATTAATTCCTGCGGTTTATTCAACTCATATCACTCCATCCTATCTGGGCTTATACTCTGGCTTCAGAAAGAAAGTTGAGGGAGTTAGAGGAGGCACACAAAGGACAAAGATAAAGATGGGATCAGATGGAGGTAAGGAGGGTGGAGGGCAGGCAGCGAGCGGCTAAACTGGGGGAAGCTTATCGGCATAAAGCACACCTGGGCCACTGTTCTCTACCTCTTCTCATGTCTCCGAGATGAAAGCTCTTACAGGCCAGCGGCTGTGCAGAGGTTGGCAGTCTCGTTTCACCCACTCTCGTCCGTTGTATCATCCAAAGACCCTCTCAGGCTCGATGCTCTTCAGCGTCTGAGCTGATTCTGTCGTATCCACCCGAGCAGAAAATCAGATGCCTGGAAAGCAGATGTTATAATTTCATCGCTGTCTGGTTTTGACAACGAAGCAGCCATAAAGAAATCACCCGCAAACATAGAATTAATTTTACTCTCATTAGAGAGCCATGAAGTGATCTGTGCCAAGTCTTGTGAAGTTTGAAATTGCAGTGGTGATTCTTTCTTGGTGGTTGATTCCATGTTACTGGCATCTCAGTTCCAAACAGTTTTTGGAATTGGAGAAAGTATTTTTATTGATACTCATGCATTGTTGACATGTGGCGTGACACATTTAGATTCATTAGTGTGGTGCTGTTCCACATCATGACATATTTTCAGTACATGGAGACCCAGAGGAAAACTTTGCTGCTCACAACAGTCTTTTCTTTGTCTTATCAGAAATAAATCATCTTCTTATTTGGGGATTACTGAATTCTGACCTGTTTCTCCTGAAACCCCCTTTGGAGAAAAGAGGAGCAAAAGAATAAACCAATTTAAGACAAACAATTCTTTTTCTGTGCTCTTAGGTTTCTCACATTTTTCTCCTTAACAACCTTATGGAGCAATAAATAGACAACGAAGAGAAAAATTAATTAACTATATTAAAATATAGTGGAGAGTCCAACCTCTCTATACACGTCCAATATGACAGACTGACCTTGAGGGAAATGTGTGCAGCCCTAAAAACAAACAAGAAATACAGTGTAAATGTCATAGTTTAACTGAAGAGTTACAAATGACAGCAGTTTCTGGCTTTGTTTGCAGTTTACTGATTATATACTCCAACAATAGTTCTTTTTTTTTCCTACTTGCAGTGCGGCTGCAGGACTTCAGCTCGTTAAGTAAAAGTGAAATCAGGTGTGCATCATTAAATCCCCTAATTAGTGAGTCAGGAGGTTAGAAGAATGGTCGACTTGTTCTACGGTAGAAAAACGATCTTTAGTAAGTATTTTGGTAATTATATAATCTTATCACGTTCTTCGTTTAACTTCACCCCTTTGCTTTCCTGAGCACATGGTTTGTTCCAGGTTAGGTGTGGCTGAGAAGATAAAGACGCCACACACTGGTTTTTAGTGGGGAGAGGCTGTCAGTTTGCTGTAAGGCTGTGGGGTTTATTTGTTCATTTCAGGTTAGCTTCATGTTGTTTTTGTTGAACTTTTCCAGGCTGTGGTTTCTGCCTCTCTTGATCTTTGTCAAGCGAACACTCATGGAATTTAGCACTATGCTTACGTAAAGACTTGGAAGAGAAAAAAAAAATAGCCCTTGTTTGGGGCAAGCTAAAAAAAAAAAAATCTTACTAGACTCCCTCTCTCTGCATGGTAAACCACCCTTGTCTTTCAAACTCCATGCCCTCAGTTTGTAACACAGGCTTTCTGGGGGTTTTTTAACTGTACTTTTTAAAGCTAGGATAATACTGGTGACCTCACCTCACTTATTTCTTTGACTATACAAAACTACTAAATAAATTCACCTCTTTTTCAGTTGTATTACTCACCACCCCTTATGAAGTCTTAACATTGAACCTTTTATATGGGCTGTTAGAACTACAGCAGCTAACCGCAGTATTTTATAAGGTTTTCTTACAGAAGTTGTCTTTCTGATCACTAATGATGACGGTTTTAGTACTCTTGTTATCTCAGCAGGATGTTTTGAAAAAGGGGGGGGGGGGGTGTTCATGTGCTGCTCAGAATTTGAATACAAGCACCACATTGCTGTCAAACTCAAAAACATGGGAGTGTTTACATCCACAACATCGCATCTGAAGACAGAGCACATCCTTCCCATGCCCCCCGGCTCATAGTTTCTGCAGCGCATGATCAAAGACCACAGTGTGGAGGTGGCATGGAAGAAGTGAGAGAATGGACAGATGGGGAGATGAGTGTGGGCTTGAATTTAGAATACTATTAGAGCAATTTTTTAATTGTGGATGGTTGATGCATCGGTGAATATTTTTAGCTACGACTGAAGCAGTGATATTGAGTGAAATAATATCTGCACCAATGCTCTGGGAAAGTGTTCAGAACAAGGAGGGGGTGCTGCACATGGACGAGAGGTGCTACGCCAATGCCTTGATGGTAAAGATTGTGTCCCATTTGCAACTGTTTTTAGCCAATGGCTAATGTCTGTGGGTTGGTTAGTTGGCCCGCCACTTTGGTCCCAACTGAAATATGTCAACCATGAGACGGGTCGTCATGAAATCTGGGAGACATTCATGGTCCCCAGGGGAAGTAATTGTAGCCTATTAGCTTTGGTGGTCTCTTAACTTTTCATCATGGAGCAAAAATCTCAATTTGTCCAAAAGCTTGGTTTATGACCGAAGAATTGCAAAGCTAATAATTGCCACCAACCTCAGCTACTCTGTGTTTAATGCAAATTAGAAAATGTTAGCATGCTAACAGATGGTGAACGGGGAATCTGTATCCATACTCGGAACAAGTGGGTCAATCTTGTACCAGAACTGGGCTAACTGGAAGTTGTTAATCTAAGCCAGGAATTGATGTGGTTTGACCAGAAGTAGAAGATGTAGGCTACTCACTCAACCCTAATGGTGAACATGGTAAACCTTATACTTTCTAAAGTTCAGAGGACATAAACATTATTAGCTATTGTCTAGTGAATGTGCATGCTTACTTTAGTTTTTATCTCAAAACACCACTATATGCAGCCTAACAGAGCTGCTAGCATGGCTGTAAACTGTAAACACTAGGCTCCCTCTTGCCTCTCACGGGGCTTTCTGCTTTTCCCATATTTGTTTTGAAGTGTTCTACATAGTTGAAGTGGAGCTACACGGGTGTTCAGACCAAAAACAGCCTTGAATCAAAAAATGATGCAAGGGGCTGCCCTGGTGGGGGCACGTTACTTGAGGTACTGGCGAGACATGAAAGCTGACCCACAAGGTCAACTTCACAGATGCCAAAACACTGCACTGACAGCTGGTCACTAAGTAGTTAAAGGAAACAAACTCCACCAGTCTTGCCCTAATCACACAAAATATTCACATCAAATCAACAGAAGTAAAAGTGCTCCCTTTAGATGTTAACCTGCCACAGCAAGTGAGCGGCTTTCATTTTCTCTCTTTTTTTTATTACTAGCTTAGCAGCATAACAAAATGTGCCTTATGCCCACTGCACTGAAACACTCAAGGGACGCTGGTTGTGTGGCTGCTCGTTTTCTGCAACATAAATAGAAATCATCCTCATAGGAAATGTCGGGGAGGTGGGCTCTATTGTATCTTGCTAACAGAGAGAGAGAGAGAGAACATTCAGTCTCAGTGGACAGACTGCTGTTTCATTCCGCCATATAAAGCCGACTTGGTGTGAGGGACAATAGCAGAAGTGTCAAAACGGCCTGTACGCTGCCAGCCAGAGACTTGCCAATGAATGACCCCCTTTTTGCCCTTAAAAAGTAATTATAGGAGTTTGATGTACCTTCGTGACTAATTTCTCCACCTTATAGGTGCTGAAAGCCCTGGGGGTGGGGGAGGTTGGCACAATCATACAGCTATACAATGGAATGAAAAAGAGAGATAACTCATTGGGGATGGGGGAGGAGATATGAAGGGCCTGGACATACTGAGCATTAATATTTTATACATCTCCAACCACCATTTGTCTCTCACCCCGTTTTTCTCAAATCTAATAAAAGTCAGGGACACGTGAGCAAGATAGAAGACGGCGGGGAGGGTAGCAGTGCACCATCACTTCTACATTTAGGTGAAAAAGAAATTGAGGCTCTCTAATGACCTTCTAACCAAGCTGAACTATTGCAATTACATGCTGAATAACCAGATGCCTTCTTTTCAAGGTTGTTTACTGGCCACGACGAAGACGTCACCTCTGCACTCTCAAAAGGGGTTTAAAAGGACAGGAACATTAGCCGAGTGAATGTAGCGTCCTATGAATAAAACAACTGAAAGATGATTTCTACAGTGTAAATCATTCCAGTAGTGTCCCATAAACCCTGGTGGAGAGAAATGTCCATCGTGCAGCCCTGCCCAGCAACATTTAGGAAGATCAGACACATGAGTTTCTACTTTACCCCTGCAAACTACTGCGCATTACTGTAGTATTATCAAAGAAGGTGTAGGTGTGATGTGAATAAAAGTGTCAGGGCTGTAAAGTGTTTTACTCTCAAACTCAGTACTTTTATGTCAAAATGTATTGAAAAAAGACTGAAAATGGGAAAATAAGTTGGCTAGGTCGATGATTGGACCTTGTGTGGGAGTGGTGGTGAGTGGGAAACATGTATGACAGCACAAAATCTATTTGATAACCCAACCAGACCTTCATCTTATGAAATCCATCAGAGCTGTTTCCCTGAACTGTACATTCATATTTGTCCCAAAGTAACATGCTAAAAACTGCTAATATGCAAGAGCGAATATCCATGGTTTTAAATGCCTTAAAGCAGCTATAAATCATTTTTATATGAATAACGGATCACATGACGACTTGTATGTGAAAACTGTCGCCCATAGTTACAACACCCACAATTATCACCTGACTGCAGTTTCCCTCAGCTCTATGAAGCTTTTCAGCACCTTTGGTTTTGTTTTCTGATCCACAACGTCAGAATAGTTCAGACACAGCAAGCAGATGTTCAGCAAAAAAAAAGAGAATTGTTATGTTATGATTACCTTTGCCAATGACTATTTTACACAGTTTTTGTGTTATTAGTTTCTGTTTTTAATGCTCATATTGTTGTTTTGTATACTGTCCATATATTTGGACAAATTGTACTTTGATGCTTTGGCAATACTGTTCTTGAAACCTTCACGCCAATAAAGACTGTTGAATTAAATTGAAAAATAAAAGTTATGCTACGACAATTAGCGACTACAAATGAATGCTAAGGTTGTTCTGTGTCAACATTTATTTGACTCAATTAAACACTACATTTATGCCTCCGGTGGTCAGGGTGGATGGCGGGCATACAAAGTGCCCAAAGACATTTGGTCAAATGTTCCAGAAAACAAATGAAATGTCAGCAAACACTTTGCTGATATGCTCTGTATCAACAACTTTGCCACTTATATTAATTCACATTTTCTCATTATTATAATAGAAAACTTCATTGGTTCGCATCATTTTGTTCCCCTTGATGTATTTGCTGTTGCAAATCAGTTGTATAAAACCATCATTTGTTTTTAGAAGGGTAAGAAACTGGGGGGAAATAGGATTCTAATTAGACATACAAATCAAAATAGCTATCAAAATAAAGGGCTGTCACTTTTTTTTGTGTATGTTTGGAAAAGTTGTAAAAGGAAATTCTCTGAACATTTGCCATTGCATTATTTTCTCACAGCGCCACAATAGGCTGCTATTATAATGCGATTGACTCCCACAGAGAGGTAGAATTAGTTCATT
This sequence comes from Hollardia meadi, assembly GCA_037974645.1. Classification (NCBI taxonomy): domain Eukaryota; kingdom Metazoa; phylum Chordata; class Actinopteri; order Tetraodontiformes; family Triacanthodidae; genus Hollardia; species Hollardia meadi. Next base: position 41,766 of record JBBPCS010000895.1, on the reverse strand, counting down.
TCAGCTTCACGCTGTAGGAGGGCGGAGAAAAAAAACAAATGAAACTCTCATTTACATGAACAGGCCAGGTGTATAAATAAATTAAACCCCAATTAGATAGTTAAGATGATAAGCCTTTAGCCCAATGGAAATCTTAATTATCACTAATCGAGAGCCTGCGCTGGTTGTGACAAGCAGAATTAACAAGCAGCAGCAGAATCCAATGTGGACAAGACCAAACACACACAGAGGTTCTCTGACCTCTCGAGGGTTAATTCGCCTCAGGCTGCAGGAGAGGAATCATCGCAAGGTTAGAGGTGTCCATCTGTCTCCCGGAGAGCATCCAGAACCCTGCAATCATTTAAAATCCTGCTGCACTTCTTCAGTATTTTCTTGCTTTGGCATTTAGCCGGTGCAGCTTCCCTTCAAACCCTTAACTGTGTTTGTTTTTTTGCCCTTGACTTTCCACTTAAATGTGCATCAGTATGAATTCTATGCCTATTCAGGAAAAGTGCTCAATGGAAATGCCATAAACAACGATCACAAAAAGAAGGAGAGGAAGACTAAAAAAAAAAAATGTCGCGGCTGGCTTCAGTTCTTTGCGAGATGGTTAAAAGGTTCAAAAGCAGACACATCACTTACTGAATGAAAGAGTTGTCGGTAGATGTATAAAATGCCTGAGGAACAAAAAGCCACACACTGTTTACTGGCTAGACAGGACATGCAGTAGCAATTATTAAAATGAAAAACAAACATGGCTTTCCTAATGATCATGTGTACATTCAGAAGTGTGTTTGCTACAGATTCTTTTTCTCTGGGAATTAAATGGCAAAATAGAGCTTGGCATCTGTCAATCATCTGAGTAAAGCAAATCTTGAAGCAGCTTTAAAGGGTCATGACTTCCTCCGCTTAAGTCTAATACATGATTTAAAAATGCCAGCAGCACGGAAACTGGGGGGAAAGGGGGATGCGCAGAGGAGAGTATTGTAGCACATAATGTACAATAATACTGAAACCAGAGAAATAAATGACACTGTTCAGTCAGCTTTTAGGGTGTGACACTAAGCCAGGATTTGGATTTTAAAGAAAATGTAATTTTGTGACGAGGAAGAATGTTTTGAGCTGAATTCTTCTCTTTTTTTTTTAACTTACAGGCAAGATGAATCAGGCCTTGAACAGGAACCAGAGACAGAGGGGCAGGTGCTGCGCTTTAAAGGTTTTAAAGGATGTTACAGAAAACGTAAAAGACAGACAGGATCTGCAGGTAAACTCAAAAGGGCTTTTTTTGGTTTTGTTCAGAAAGAATGAGTCAATGCTTTCACAGCTTTAGTCGCATATCTAGATGACCTTCATGGGCTGTTTAAGTCTATTGATAATTTGATGTACTCAGTGTATGCTTGCTGATGCAGTGGCAGTATAAGCCCCTTAAAACTTATAAATCCTGAGTATTTCTCTCAACGTGAAATATTCGTAAAACACAACATGGAAAGGTTTGGGGGAGAAGCACCGTTGGATATTTAGGGATTAACACTCAAACTCTGCTAATCTGCTTCATTAGGTTTGTCAAGCAAACAACCCTACGACTGCTACTATTACGTTTGGATTCAAGTAATGCTAAATTTCAATTGGTGCACACAAGTATAGTACAAGATGACGAATGAATGTTTGAATGAAGATGAAGTTTTGGTTTTTTCACGAGATATTTCTGTCTCTGCTATTTTGCCTATCTGAGATAGATAAAGAATAGTGTAATCATGTTGATTTAATTTTTTAAAAACGGGGTGAAAACGACATGATTGACAGCTGAGCCCTGCTCGTGATTGGGCGGGCGGGTGCATGGGCGGTCTGTGTCACTACTGCACAGACGATGACAGATATGGTAACAAATGACATCGCACCAACCACATGCAGTTACAAGCTTAAAGAAACAGTCCTCCAGAAAATTAAAATTCCGTCATTGTCTACTCACCTCCCATGCTGATGGAAAGTTGGGGGTTTTTGCCAGATATTTGGTTAGAACTGCTCTGAATGACAGGATCATTTTGAACGAGAAAATGTTTTTAAAAGCTTCTCATTTACCTGCTTTTGGAAGTGGGAAGGGGAGTTGGATTTTTAAGGGTTCTTTTGACTAGAACTAAACCATAAACCCAGGTAATATTAGGCCTACCTTTTTAAAAACCACAACACATTAAAATGAGCCTGTTACTTTAGATACTTTAAAGAGGCTGAAATAAGGCCACAGTAAAACGGAGCAAAAGGGGAATCTGAAAGTCCAGTTAAATCCAAAATTGGAGGTCAGTAAATAAACAGAACGTCAGTGATTTCAAACAGAAAACAACCAACTTTGTGGCCAACATTGTCAAAAAAAACTCAACTTGGATGTCGGCATTTATTAATAACTTCAAAAACACAGACATACAATCAAGTTAAACAACTCAAACAAAAACTCGACCCTGTACAAATACAAAAAAAACCAACACCCTTTTGGCCACTACCTTTGAAGTTCTTTGTTAAATTCTCTCCTCCTCCACAACCTGCTCAATTTTTCTTCAAAGTTGTTTTTATTTTCTCTGCTAAAAAACTGCAGCATTTCATTGTCCCCCTAAGGACTCCACCCAAGAGTCCACACTGCATCCCTCTCACCAGCTGCTTTGATTGCATCTGCCTTCTCAAACAGGCCCTGGTGTCTGCGGGGGGAGGAGGAGGCTCATTTAGACCCCATGGCAAGTCACCCTAATATTAAATCTTCAGCTTCCCAAGGCGATGGAAATGTGATGAATTGTGTAATATGTATTCATTTTGTGTCGTTACGAGTTGGTGTGTCGTCACTGGTGGTTTGCATGTGCCACACTTTTAAGGCGCTCCGTCTGGAGATTAAAGCAGGCTGACAGGAGTCCTGTTTACTGAATTTTTTAACTTATGCAGGGCTTCACCTTGACAGCTACTTCGGGTTCACTTTCTTGTCACAACCACTCCCAACTGCACTCCAAACTAAATTTAGTCCATGCTTCCTGCGGTTGAAACACAAGTTCAGTTTCGTGGTTCCCCAAAACGTTCTTGGTTCCCTTGGACAGTTCCTTCTGTAGAAACACACTATTCGGCTAACAACACTCAGGGATTGTGCAGTAAACATGCTCAACAGTGCTGTTGCTGTGGATCTTGTGCATCTTGATAAGTTACTTAACTGTGATCAAAATGTACATTTTATTTAAATGACTGATCTGTTGCAAATCACAAACTAACGATTGAATTCAAAGCATAAACCCAGACTAGCAAATCTGGTTAGACTTGTACATATTGATCGTATTGATTGCTGATTATCCATGGTGGTGCATGCAGATGTAGCGGCCAGTAGCTCCTTCAAATTTGCTACATTTTGTTTTAAATCAGGTTTTTTTTTACGACTTTATTGCTGAAAGGTGTATTACTTCCTTCGAAAAACGAGGCTCATTGGAGAAGGAGGTGCAGGTTGAGATTAAGAGCAACAGATAGATTTTTTGGAACAATCACCGCCAAGGGTACCTTTGGACCATTCAATCAGACTAGTCAAATCGCCCTGAGAGGAGAGGAACATCTCTACAGAGACCTGTCTCCAAAACAACATCCCTGATCAAGCTGTTGCACTCGACAGGTGGAACTGTGTTCTGAGTTGACAGAGTTCAGGACTCCGACAGGAGGAGGGGAGGTGTGTTTACAACATTGAAGTTGATGGACAATGTTTCCCAGATTTTGAACTTTTCGTGTGAATAAGCCGACCATATTTTCACCATCTTGTTGCTACTGTTCACACACAAATTTAACCCTAATTATTTCCTGGGTGGAGATGTATATAATAAACTGTATATGTTGCTCTAATTCTTATCCTATTCTATTCTAAATTGAATTACCTGGGTATACGTTGTGGCATGACGGAGACTACAAACTTTAATTTCGGTGTGTACAGTGTACACAGACCAATTACCTTAACCAGGCTCCAGCTCTATCCTCAACAGTTCTCAAATTGAAGTTGCAATGGTTTGAAATATGCAAAAGTAGGCCGACGTTAACTTTCAGCCATAATGAGGTCTTTGTATACACTTAATTTCAGTTTTTGCTAATGGAGTTCAGCTTATGAACTCAATGAAACCCAATGCTTCCTCGCTGTTAAAGGGTGACATTTTTAGTCAGAAATTCGTTCCCCTTTTTGTAAGTAAAAGGTCAAGTCCCAGCTCTGTCACTGAAAGTTATTTTGACATCACGTTTTCCTTTGCAACAGCTCTCTGTCCTCAACAAAAAGACAATCCCCTCCATTTCTGGTGATTGCTGATGTTGGTTTGTTACCCCGCTAATAAAACTCCGACTGCTTGTGAGGCTGGAAACTCAACTGAGGAATCAGGTTCATTAGCGGAAACAGGGAGACGAGCCGTTTGTGAAATAAATGTGGCTGATTAGGCCGCAGAGAAAAATGAGAGGACAGGAGACAGGACAAAGTGAAGGAGGGAGGCTGATGGAGGGGAGTGAAGTAGAGTGAATCGAGAAAGATAACCATATCAAAACTGAGCGAGAGAAAGACACAGAAATGGAGAGAGACAAATAAATGGCAAGAGAACTAATGCAGCATAAAAACGCAATTTCCTAAACCTCTGAAACCCCCTCCTGGGTGGAAACAATTACTGCGGACGGGGAGACAGTTATGATTAAACAAGCGAACGCCTTGACTGTGGAGATAAACTTCAGCGAGGATGGGCTTACAGAGAATCGTGTTTGCTGCAAAATATGATAGCTAATTCGCCCCCCTGATCAGTGCCTGCAGCGAGAGCAGCAACACAGTAAATGACAGTTCAGAGTAAACCCACACACACTCACAACACACGTCGACACACCACTGCGGATTCGCCGAAGTCGACGCTGAACTTTGCATGACTTTCTCTCTTATCGTGGATCACAGTGATTGCCAGTGTCTCAAAGAAATAAAAATGACGTCAATTATATTTATTTGCGTGTTATGAAAGGCAGCGTGGGATATCTTACAGAAAAACAAATTTCAAGAACAGGATGAGTCTTCAAATGACTTATTCTGGATGGTCTCAGAGTCTGAATAAAAAATGAAAGAAAAGCCTCATCCTCACAAGTGAGAGGAGAATGGTCAGCGACAAACTGTGATATCCAAATGACAGCAGGGGGCCACTTTGGCATCTGCTGAAAGCGGAGGATTGTTATTAAATGGATAATGTGTGGCTGGATTGCTTTAGCCTTTGAGAAACACTGCTGTGAAATTGGTACACTTCTCCAAGGGAATTATAAGAAGATAATAATTGCCACAAAACCATGTAGTTGGTTTCAAATGGCAAGGGGTTCCATTTCCACAAGAATTAGACATACACATGCCACGTGACCCAAAAAAACTCACAATGAACTCACAATGAATAATAATCTACCTATTTACTGTCAGTGAACAGGGCAAAAAGTTCTGATTCTAATTAGAAATAAATATGGAAGAGAACACTCATCAATTTTTTAGAAATATAGACTTATTTTAATAAAGATTGCAGCAGCTGTGGTCCAATGAATGGGTTGTAAAGCATTTCGAGTAGTCGGTAGACTAGAAAAGAGCTATATAAATGCAACTGCCTGTTTCAAAAGTTGCCCAATTTCTTTATTTTTATTTCAACTCTCTCACCATGAGGATTAACACTGTTATAAGTAAGTAAACTTTCGCGGGAAAATGAAGGTTAAATTGGAGGAGACTGGAGTTTGTGTCCCTTTTGAAACCAAGCGTCACCAGTCATTTTCTACACCTAACCATGAAGGTAATGTGCCTATGGCGTGAAGGGCGCATGACAAAACATTGGTCTGTGACGAGCTGGGATGAGAACAGGTTGCTTTATTATAGCACTGAGACCAGAGTTTCTAGGCCCAATTGGAATTGTTATGGCTGCTTTTTGCTTTGGAATGTAGCCAGGCAGCTAGCTGTAGTTGCTGTAAAGTTGTCTCCTTCCACTCTAAAACTGCAGTATTGATTTTTTTTTTTTTTGTCCAATTTGGTGTAAGAAGCTGTAAAAACAAAACTGACATAACACTTTAAGTTGATGGGGCAAACGTTCAGCAACAGTATGTACAAATTCAGCAGAAACATTCGATTCGTCAGGAGGCCAGAAACATAACTCTAAATAAATGTTCAGTATTCCAACTGCTAACTCCTCCTTTAGCCTCTAAACTGTCTGCTATGTACACCACCCAATCACTACAGAGTATAATGTACAGTGGATTTTTTTGAGCTTTTTTTGCTGAAACCAGCGGCTGCCACTGGAAACAACACTGAGAGCTGTGAGGCTAGACCAGTAAAGAAAGGTTGCGGACACTAAACACTCTGTAGATACAGATATTTAAAGTTGCAATGTAAATTATCCTGTAATACATCAAGGAAAACAGTATATTTAACCTCAGGCTGTAACAGTAGGAATTAAAAGATTGCGTGAACAACCTAATTTAAATCCTGTTACAACAGGATATAATCTAAGAAAGCATATGAATATACTGAATTCCTCGTGTTAAAAGCATTGCTATGTGCCATTCTTGTCAGTCACATGTCACAACCAGATCTGTGATGCTGTATTTTAGGAAGAATTGTCAATAACATTACACGTATCCTGAAGCAGAGTTGTGACACCAGTTGCTATGATACACATCCGTATTTTTCTTTTCTTAATTTGCTGTTTCTCTCTGGTCTTGCCATGGTCTCTTGCACTCTATATTTCGGTCTCTGTTCCAAATGTTCATCCCAGTTTCTTGATGTAGCCTATTCAACCTCCTTGTTTAGAGATATAAAATGACAAGATAAGTGTGGAGGATGGTTCAGTAGCGAGCAGATGCTGGCATTTCAGCTCTGTAAATGGCAGTTTATGGGGAACAACAGAGAGGGCATGAATGTAGGGGGTATGGGGGGGGGGGGGTTCCATTTCTGGAGATCGCAGCCTTTGGCTCTGAACTCATTACTGCACAAATCAAAAGATTCTGTGCAAGGAGCACGCAGCTGTCACTGGAATCTCTGCCCCGCTCTCCTTACAGAGCACAACTTCTGTTTCCGCTACGTCATTTACCAACCCCCCCCCCACCCCCCTCCTCCCATTCCCTTCCTCATCTGATGATGACAGACAGCAAGACTTCACACCGCCGCTGCAAACTGGGTCAATAACAAACTGAGCCTGGGAAGAGTGAGGGGAGAACAAGCTTGTTACTCGAGTTTGAAGACATGAATAATAAGACATTTAAAAAAAAAAAAAAGAAGGGTAATCCATCACATGTCGTTTGTTTTAATTATGGCTCCCGCTCTTCCTCTCTCTTGCTGTGTGTGGGTGGACACACATTAGCTAGACTGAAAATATGCTCTTTAGCTTCTGCAGGAAAAACAGTCATGCCGTGGCTCCCTCTGCTGTCAGTTAGGGCAATGTCGTTTGACATTGACATGATGTTATGGGATAAATTAAAACTATAAACAGTGTAAGATTAGCCACTGGACAGCAGTTTCAAGCAGTTAAGGGTTCGACGCCCTCCTCAAGGGCAATTCAATTGCATTAATGGTCACCATTGATCCACATCAAAAAGTGTAGGGACACAATGAAGTCAGGAAAAAACAAAAAAAAAGAAGCTTGCCTGTAACCTGCTGCATGATTGGTGTATTAACTTTAAAATCACTCAAATCAATCAAAAATTGAATTTATTTGATAAAGACCTGAGTTGCTCAACTAAATTGAAAAAAAAAATTACAATTTGATTAAAAAGTAGGCCAAATGTATTCAGATATTGAGATGTAACACCGTAACCTTACTGTGATTGAAAATGTCCTACGGAAAGCCGAGTTAGCAAGTGAACAGAGAACAAAATGGACAAAATTAATGAATTAATGGTTAAAATAGAGCAAAAGTAATGGCGTTGAAATACTTTGCTTTATGGATAAATGGCTAAAATACCACAGTTGGCTAAAAGGAATGAATAAATGTCTAAAATTGTTAGCTAAATAAGTAATGAAACAGTTATACTGCATATACTTGAATGGATAAATGGCTGTCTAAAAGATGTGAATTAATGGTTGAAATAGCTTAAATAATTAGCAAAAATGGCTAAAACACCAAGCTTCTGCCACTCTGGTGATACCAAACAGACCTAAACACTAACCGTTCCAAGAATGGGAAAATTATGTCTTTTGGGAAAATGATAGCGGCAGATGTTTCTGTAATGTAGCTTCAAGTCCTCACGCGTCTACCAACCTTAAATTGTTCCATTTCAGGCACCTTTATTTTACTACTTTTCAAAAAGTCCTGGTCAGCTTGACAAAAAGGATTTGTGCATTTTTTTGTTTCTTTGAAAATTAAAACAAAACAGGTAAAACCTGCATGAGAAGGCAGGGTTATAATGTCCTAATAAATGCTAAAGACACCCACACAGTTAAATGAAAAATCCCGAGCCAAATTGCTGCATAACAAATCTGTAATCCTAAATATGAAGAGGTTGTGTGGGAGTCTTTAATGTTTACTCTTGTCTGCCTGGACTGTCACTGCTCAACTACCAAGGAAAAATAAATAAATCTAATTTCCAGATGCACAGAAGATTTCAGCTTTCAGTCTGCTTCAGTGCAACTCAGTGACACTCTGCGAGTAACGTTGCTGTTCTCAAAGCACAGATTTACATTTTAGGCAGAGAAGGACAAAAACGGTTAAGAGCAAACGTGAAAAGTTGGAAATTCACAGAGATAAAAAAAAAAGTTTTTTTTTTTCTCATCTCCTTTCTTGAAGAGCTTCAAGCAAGGTCAAGCATCAACAAAAAGCTTCGAGACCGAACAGGGACCAGTCTCCCATGACCTCCCATTAGCTTCTCGCCCCAGCGCCACATGGATGGTAGGTGTTCATCAATGAACGCGGGGCCGTGACGGCGACTGTTCCCACTTCTCTGTCTTTCTCTGGAGTGAAAGTTTCATCTTAACTGCAAACGCATTTCGGGTCACTTCCTCCACCTCTCGCTGTCTGCAGAATTAACTGTAACCTCACAAGGTAGCACGCAGCACATGGGTCACCTTGGTGGTATGAGCATAACAAGGGAAAGATTGTTGTCTCAGTGCTGTTGTGTTTTTAATCATGCCAAATCTTTTAGGCTCCCTCATTTTTCTGACAAACCTCACTGATTTCTGAAACATTGAAACATGAAAGATGTTGTTTTTTCTCTTGATTTCTCAGAAGAAGAAGTTGTTTTCTACCTAGTTTTTACTGTTTGCACCATCTCCCGTTGCAGGGAACTTTTGAAGTGCCCTCCTCTTAGTTAAAATACTGACAGTAGTACTTTGAGTCTACTAGTAGAATAATATAAGCATTAAAATGTTAATTATAGCCCATTTAACCACTTGACAGCAGTTAATATACTGACAATGTCATCTGCTTCACAGTTCCTGTCATACACCGGAAAACTATGTATTTTTGATTTTCTGCTTATCCATGATTGCAGGAACGTTTCACCAAAATGTAGGAGCCCATGGCCACTTACTCCTATTCCAGGGCAACATGTGTGTGTTCACCCAAAGCATGTCGGGAACCCTGGTGGCAAAACCTCCAAAAATACTCACCATTTAAGAAAAACAATGCAAACAATAGGTGTGATCAAATCTAATTAGTAAAATTAGCTTGTTTTACTCTATCAGTACATTTTCAAACAGAGGTAAGGCTCAATCAACATGGTTCATATGTCCCTGAAACATCAATATTATCCTGTATTCATGTGCTGAAAACCTTTAAAAATGCAGGCAAAAAAATACAATCTGGGTCAAATATTGTAACTCTTTATAAAAAAAACTGGGCGAACCTGCTCGCTGATACAAGCTGCCAACTGTTCCCTTTCTTTTGCAGGGATTTAGCCATTTTAATGTCAGGGCTCCCTGAAGTCCCCCCTGATGCGATGATGACATTTCTAAGTAAGCTGCCTACTCAGGAAGATTCATTGTGACTTTTCCCTCCTGTACGGAAGGGAAAACGGAACAAAAACAAGCTGGATTTCAGAGGGTTAAAGCCAGCACACATATAAAACGTGTACATTGCACTCCCATAATAACAAGTTCTAAGAATTCAGCCGTGATATTATCCAGCAGGACCAACTCTTGCAATATTAATCCATAACCAGAGGGACTTGTCTCAAAGTCCCGAAAGGCTCTGGGCTCTGCAGCCAAGCTCGGCCATTAAACACTATTTGAGCCCGCTGCTCACAAGTCTGCTCACGTTGGGCCCAACAGCAGATTGCCCTGTCTGCTCTAAAGCAGCACCCCTATTGGCTCATTGCACATTGGGTATGGCTGGTGCATCATCAGCTTCCTGAAAACATTAAGGTTTTTTTCTACTGTTAAAATGGCCCACTATAGACCCTTTTTGTAGCATGAAGTAAGAGAATGGGGAAGGATTCAAAAGGAGGGAGAGACTGACATATCGACAGAGGAAGAAACCAACTGGTGCTCACACAATGTTCGCCGACAGACACATAGTCTGAGCCAGAGAGCTTTTTTAGAGGAGGGGGGGGGGGGGGGGATTCATATGCACCAGGCGTCTTAGGCTTCATTCACACCCAGGAAGTGAAAATCCCATCTTTACCCTCATACAACCCAGAACTAATAGTTTTTTTAGACGGAGAATAGAGGCAATCGAGGGTGCATTAGGCTAAAAATCAACTTGTCTTTTCCTGTACACATGCAGCCTCCGAATAAGATCTGGTTCCTGCCGTGACCTAAAATCCTATTTAATTGCTGCGCAGCTTTGGCAACAACTTAATCTTTTCTAAACTCAGACGTATTGGGACTCTATTATACAAAGCCACAGCACTCCAGAAGCGATGGCTTGCGATTTAAGTGCTGAGTCGTGACTGGTTTCAAAATAAAGCTGCAAAACACTGCAAAGGACTGCTGGTGGCCCTCCCTGTTTAAAAGTTAATAGTTAACATTCATGGTTTTAAACTTTTTGCATTTTAAATCTATGAAGTTGTGCATTTTGTTGTAATTCTTAATGCTGAGGACACTGAATTAATTGGAAGGGTTGCTTGGCAGACCTTGCGTGCTATAACCCTGTCCTGCCAAAATCCAGACGTGTTGGCTCTGAGCTGCTCCACCTCATCCATCACCTGTGTGGTTGAAACACGGTTAACCAGATTTTACACTGAAAACTAAAAGAGGATAATCAATTCCCCTGTTTTTCCTTCGCTATCAGCCCATTAACTTCATGCCGAGCTCAATATGAGACTGCTGTTTTCCTAATTTTCTGCGAACGCTAATAATCAGAATGCTTATTATCTCAGGTGCTAAGACCATTTCTCAGCCTAAACAGAGTTCTTTGAAACATCTCCAATGGTTTTTTGGGAGGGTTTTTTTTACGTCAAAGTAATTTCCTATTTCTATGCAATCACACACATAAGTCTTTTTATTCCTTTTTCATAATTAGCTGCTGGAAACGGTGTTGAAAATGTTGCTCAAAAATAATCGTAATTGTAAATCACAGCAGTTAGAAACATTTGCATGAGTGAATTGGCAGCACAAGGCTGGTCGGGGATTTGGAAGGGAGACTTTGCTTACAATGCGGCTCTCTGTCTCTCTCATGTACAGACAGAGTGCTGGTCTCCGTTGCTCGATTGAATCTGGCCCTTGTTTCAACCCCATTTAGAATATGAGCAGTGTTAATGAAACTAAAAGTGTGGCCGCTGCTCAGCAATAGAGCAACTATTATAAAGAGCCCCGTGAGTGTCTCAAAGAGATATCCCGCTTTGGCTTAACATGATCTTTATTCCATTTTAATTTTCACTTTTAAACATGTTACTCTACTGGAGGTCATGTATGGTTAAATAGAGAAAATTCTGGCACTGCTTCCTTACTTTAAAAGGCAGCATGCGCACAGACGTGTCCAGTGAGCATGCGAAACAAATCATATTTTCAATATGTGTAGGTTTTTGCCATATTCTCTGTGTGAGCTATGTCAAAGACAAATTTCTATTGCCTTTCATTGGACAATAAAGCTTGTCACTGGTGACTAATGAGGCTTTTCCACTGGCACTTTTGGCCGAGCCGAGCAGATTTGTGTTTCCATTACCAGTTCGACCGAGCTGAGCCTCCAGAGTAGGGCCAAAGCAAGCCCGGCCTACCTCCAAGCGGGATGCGGTGAAGTCTTCCCTTCCCCCCCCCCTGAAACAAATGTGTGTTGCGAGACTCATCTCATGTCTGTCTGTTTCTGCCTGCGCCCCTTTTTGTGCTTTCAGATATCTGCTTTATTTCATCATGTTCACTTTCAGCTGTAGGAGTCGTGTTCAGTTACTGCCGGTGAAAACCCAACAGTTCCTAATTTCGCTGCTTCATTATAAAAGCCTTTAGATGACAAAATAGCAGGGGACCTTTATTGTGAAGAAGGTATTGGAAATTATGTGTGTTTTACACAGAATTAGCTGAGCTTTTTTAGCGGCTATTCTTTAATAATTCAGGGGGAAGGGTATGAGTAGAAACAGCACAGTGAGATGTTAGATGAGGAGCTGCACACAACAGATATTTAACTGCACCGCTTTAGCTCTCCTCCAACAGGTAAACAACTTTCACCTGCTGTGCTGTGTGATGGAGAAACACTCACAGCAAAAATAAACGGAGGAAATGTGTTTATCCACAATGGCTCTTTTATGTCACAGCCTCGATCAGCCCGCTGCTTTTTAACGTGATATAAGACATCAGTTAAAGACACACCTTAAAACGGGCAGCCCTGTTGGAATGGAAATGTGTGTCTTGCCTCACTTCACAATTCCTGTCTTTGTTCTTTTCCCTCCACTGTGATTGTCGCCCTGATTAGTCTCACCTGTGTCTCGTTAACCTTCCTTGTGTATATAGTCCATGTGTCCCCCTCTTACTTTGTCAGTTCGTTGTGCGTGTTACCATGAATGCCTTCGTGCCAGCATTCCCCGTGTTTTTCCTCTTTTTTTTCCTGGACTTTGCTTGTGTTTTTTTGGACTCGACCCTCTCGGATTTGTTTTCTCACATTGGACTGATTATCTGGGATTGACCCTCGCCCTGCCTTCTACCTGTGAGTTCACCTGTTGTCAAACAAATCACTGCACTGAACCTTTCTGTCTGCGCTGTCTGCATTTGGGTCCGAAACCCTGTTCACTTCCAGACACAGACATTCCCCTTTCTCTTTTCTCAGAGATTTCAGGGAAGTAAATGATTTGGAAACGCAGCCTGTCACACCTAAAATGTGATCATGCGACCTCTACCTCCCGCGACCAAGAATTAGGGAAATAAGGTATATTAACATACGCAGCCAGCGCTACTTTATTAAGTCTGTTGCTATCAACAGTGAAGAGATGAATAATCTGAAAAGCTCTGAGGCTTATCAGTACTTATGCAGAAATAAAGACGGGCACATCACTTTGCTAACTTTGCTCTTTGATGGAACTGTGAAAAAATGAATCTTGAAATGTGAGAAGGGCTCAGACAGAAAGGTTTTAATCAAAAACCCAAAACCTTGTTTAATCTTGAACAATGCCGTGAATTTAATAAGCCTATCATATGTTTTTTTTTAAACTAGTAACTGCCTGCCAAATAACTTATATAAAGTACAATATTTCTCTCTGAAATTTGATTGAGTAAAAGTATAAAATGGCATAAAATGACGAGCTAAATGGATTTAAAGATATCATATTTTCCACCACTGTTTGTTGTTGTGCATCAATTGATGTAGAGTACATTCACATGTGACTGATGTGCAGCATTCGTGCTCCAAATACGACGCAGAAATTGCAATATTTTGAAATCTTTTCAGTATCATTCCTTCACTTCATGCTTTATTCTCTATGTGAGAAGAGAGATTTAAGAACAAGCCGTTGCTTTTCTCCATCACCCTCCATCTGAGGAATTATTCAGAGAGAAAACAAGCTCTTTGGTTTGGGTGTATTCAAAGATGACCTAAGACCGGCATAGCAAACCGAAGAGGCCTGGTTCTTTGATACTTTCTGTAAGGTTGAGTGAACAAAGATTTGATGAAAGAGCATTATATGCACACACACAGAAAGTTCTGTGACGGGCACCTAGCAGAAGGATTATTCTGATTCTCCGCCTGTCTCCATTCCCTCTAAACATTTCTTTACCACCCTGGCGTCAATCCAAATGGCTCAGTGACGCCGCTGAGGTGTCCGTGGCTTTGCCCGAGGGAAAATATGTATTATCCCCTCTCCTTGTTTTTCCCTGCCTGGCAGAGGAATAACCGCTCAACGATTCAGGACTTTCACCTCTACTCTGATAAAGGTTATCTTGGCAATTTAGTGCAGGCGATATCGCATTATGGAGAGAGTTATGAGGTGGAAATCAAATTTTGCTCCCAGTGACTCTGAGGAGAGCGAAGATGAAAGGTGTATGAGACTGCACAGTAATGATATGGTAGAAAGGGTGTGTGTTTCAGCATGCAGGAGTGTGTGAGAAATGTGTGCGTGTGCATTGGCATCTGCTTGCGTGTGTGCTATTCTATACAGTTTTCCAGGAACATTACACCTGCAATTTCTCTATAGTAGAAAGTGCTTTTTGCAAAATTGATTCATCCCGTTGCGAGATCATACTAAACATGAAAGTGCTCAGTGGGTAGTTTCAGTCAAGCTGCTTGATGGACATGTTGAGTCCTGCTAATGAGTCTCAGAACTCCTAGCTGGGCTTCGCAGGTTGCTATATGCCAATTGTTATGGCAACCAGAGAGCTAGTTAGTCCGTTTGTTTTTTCCTGATTTCATCATTCTGCAAATGATGCAAAAACCGTAATGTAGAGGCTTTCAAACTGTGAGGGTTGTCAAATTGAGGGTGTGGAAGAAGAGACGTGAGGAGTCGGCTGCGATCTGCATCAAAAGTCCCACTCCTTCTCGGAATCCTAACTCAGTCTAATCTGAACACAGAGAGATGGTGCACATGTAGATTCAGTGTGACTTACGCTTCCCAAGGACATCTTCATTCTCAATGGACGTTGGAGGTAAACATCCATAAAACCACTTCCTTAAAACTCCAGAACTTTTCTGAAAATCATCACATTTTCAAATGTTCTTCTGTCCGAGGGCGGCTGGCACTAATGGATCAAGACAGGAACATTTACTCAACGACTACGAGGTGTGATTGATAAGTTCATAGCCTAAGATAGAAGTAGTCAATTTTAGAAAACCTAGCACATTTATTTTTCAACATAGCCCCCTCCTACATTGACACACTCAGTCCAGCAGCTTATGGATCCCTTCTTTGTAGAAGTCGGCATCTTAACCCTGCAGAAAGTGGCCCACAGCAGCGATAACGTCATCATCACTCTCAAAATGGCAACCACTCAGGGGCCTAAATCAGATGAATAGGACGGGTGTTGGACGAGTTTAAACTCGCATTCCTAAGCCCTTGAGTACAAGGTAGCAGATGAGTGCACGAAGGTCAATGCTTTTTTTTTTACCCAGAGCTGACTCACAGTTTTCAGTTACCCGAAACAGAAATACCACAAAAGCAATTTTTATCAACTGTCTGCTTAATCAGAGTCTTTCCACGTTAGCCCACAAACGTATCAATAACTCCTTGTACTTGCCATTTGGATCATTTATTTGCTTTCTCTGTGATACTTTTTCCTGTAACTGCAGTCTAAAAACTCACACCCTACAGATAGCATTCAGAAAGTAAAGCTGATAACTCGGTGCGTAGAGTAACACCTCCTTCCCTGGTAAAAGAACAGAGCAAACCATCACATCACACCTCCCCTGTTTCTCAGATGCATTATCACATTATTATATTCACAGTTTACTCAACCCCCTGGAGAGCAAGGAAAATATGCCATTGCAAGGCTCATTCTGCCAGAAAGGTTGCCATGACAATGAGATTTTCACTCTGTTTTTCAACTTCACTTCTTCATGTACAATTATTAAAATATTAGCATTGTAACAGTTTTGCCTAAGGATATAATTTCAGCTGCTAATACGTATTTCATGGAACTATATTCCAGCTTTAGAATTAAAGACGGAGTAAAGCCTTTTTCTCATCTAAGGTAGTCACTGAAAACCTGGTTTGACACTGCTCATTGGTTATGTGATGTTTTCCTTAGTGTCAGGGACAGAAATCCATTCTCAGCAACACATTTCCATATCGTGGTGAACTCACAGTCATCATGACATCATGCGCGAGTTATAGAAGAAAACTGGTACCTCTCTTATAGACTTTCAGGTCACGTGAAGAATGAATGGATTGCATTAGTTTTGTGTCCCGTCAAAAGGGATGACCCCTTTTTTTGATGTCATCTAATCGTACCAACTTCAAGGTACACGTCATGGCGGACTTCATATGCTTTGAAACGGCCTCACACACATCAGCTTCCCAAACACCACTGTGTGCACACACACACACACATGTAACAGGTGTCAGTGAAGGTTGCAAACCTCGCTTTCAGTCCCCTCCTCCTCCTCCTTCAGCCCACTCGTCCGGTACCTCTTATTGTGATAGATGACGAGACACTATGACACATACAGGCTCATTAAACAGACCACAACAGTGACCCCAGCTGGACAGCTAAAACCCTGAGATCTAATACCATGTCAGGGTTTGTTTGGCAAAAATGACTCTCCGCACCTCCCACAGTGGTCATACCTCTAACCCTTTTCATCACTTCACCAAGAGGAAAAACAAAGAAACTCGAGTTAAACCCCATCCAGAGGCTTTTTGCTCTGGCGCTGCACCACAAAATCACAGGATGAAGGACTAGAGAAAGTATTTCAGTGTCTCAGAGAGCACCTGCACTGTCGGCAGCTGGTTTTATTCTCACTCTGCCAACTATTTTGCTCTTTTCTGCCCCAGAGCTGGTCCTATTGAGTTTGTTGCCTCTTGAGCCAAACATGCCGCCAGTCCTGAGATGTGTTGATGGAATATGCCTCGTCTGAATCATTTTTAGAGGTTTCATTTTTAAGCTTTTTCTTTTCCTATTGTTAAACACAAAAGTCCTGCCAACATAAATTCCTGACTGTCAAGTGTCGATATACATAGCCTACATATTACATTTTTTGTGAAAAGCTGGTAGCCTTATGCAAGCAATAATAAACGTCTATATACTCACAGACACAATGCTGGCACACATGCTGCGTCAGTTGAACACCCTTGAGGTTTCTACACCCTCCCTGCTAATCTGTGACATTTCTTAGAGCGTGGAAGCCTCTTTTCTATTCGGAATATTTATTTGTACACACAAGTTTTTCCTAAAGGACGATATTGTTAGAAACCAGATTTAAGAATTTTCTTTGTGGGGAGCACTTTGGCTAACCTCTCGTCCACAGAAGCTAGAGAGCTCAAGGAGCTTCAATCCATAAGATTGTTAACATAAAAGAAGCAGTGCTGCAGTCAGGCTGGGAAAAAAAATCCATTGGTGTGCTGTTGGTTGTTTTATTTAAAAGAAAAACAAGCACCCGTCTCCCCATCCCAATTATATTTGTACTACTCCTAACCTGGAAGAATGGGTAATATTTCATATTAGTAAATGTTAATTTTAAGTTTTTATTTTATTTGTTTAAAAAAAATTATATTGCAGCAATATTGAAATGTACTGAAGACAAATTAAATCCTTCTCCTGAATTGAAATTACAGCTTATAGTTTAAGTATGAAATGCACCATATTAAATGACTTGTCAAGATGGACATTTGCATAGTGTTTCCAGCCAAGTCAATAGCCAGGTTCTCACCAGTGTGGCTTGCGGAGCCTCACTCAGTACCCATATCACGACTTGTGGCACCAACAGCTACTATTCTGTGATTCCCTTTTCTCTTCTCCAATTGTGCCCCGACCAAGCATCCACTGAGACACTTCCCTGTAGCCTCTGTGACTGCATGTATTGTAATGAAAAAGAGAGGCAGCTGAGAAGAGTTGGAACAGTCAGAATTCAAACCCCTGTACTCCACAGGGTAATGCTATTCATATTAGCACACAGAGTGAAATACAGAGGAGAGAATAATGGATGTGAAGAATGATGTCTTTTTGCAGAAGTGGGAAATTGTTTCAGTTTATGGAAGTTTATTAGGATCTTGGCTTTTTACCTGTGACATATGCCACATTAGCCTCAGTCTTTTAGCATGTTATCGTGTATGTAGCCATTAAGAGCATGAAAACCTATTCTTACTTAAATTAAATTAGTGCACTGTACTTATTTCCCCTGTTGATTCAACTCATATAATTAAGGAAATGTACTCGTTTTGACTTAAATTTTCATTTGGCAGCACTGTGAGAAGTTTCCAGAAACTGTGTGAACTGGAAAATTTAAAAGAAAAGAAGAGTCTGCAGGTAAGATATTAACTTCATGGACTATTTACATTTGTCAGCTATGATTTCATTCACAATTGAATATGGGCGCAGGCCATTTTTTTAAATGTATATAGGCCTGGTGATGTTAAAAATTCCTTGCAGAGTAATGCTAAAGTTAGCTAACGGTAGCCAAGGTAGCTAACTAAAGTTTTTTAACTTTTTTAATTTTAACTCAGCCAACATTAATATACACATAAGAATGCCCGCCTATGAGACATTTACCTCAGGTGTCAGCACTGAAAGAACTTGTTGTTAAATCCATTAGTTTAAAGCCATTTTTGTGACTTTTTTTTTACACTTTTTTTCAGCTTGAAGTCCGACCAACCGCCTGATGCAGTGGGGGCAAGTAAGTTTTGCAACTTCACTTGTGAAAAGAGAGGACAGCTGCTTAAACATAATAACGGAATATCACTATTATCATGTCTTCATAAAGAGTGCTTCTGCACATCTAAGACCTTCAACACACTGAAAGTGTAAAAATACCTTCTTTTTTTTTTTGTCCTTGAAGAATTTTGCAGAATTCACCAGAGTGGCAATTAAAGATCTTGAGCAAGACAGTACTTGGATGCTATACTTCACGTTTCCTTGAGATTTTCAACTCTAATCTAGCCAGGTTGAAACAAGGGTAAGCATTCCTTCTCGTTAATCTTGTGTCCAGGAAATTGCGCAAGTTCTCCCTTTCCTTATATTCCAGCGTCCACACACACACACACACACACACACACAGAGGTTTTGCATTCTGAAGCCATCCCCTCAGTTTAAAATCCTGTTGGGGACAGTTAGCAGCCAGGTCCATACGCTGTGCACCTGGAACCATCCAGCACTGGTATCATACTGGAAGGTCATGTAGTCATGGAAGACATTGAAAGCTACGCTCAGGCTATTTGCCTTATGTTTGTTAACATGTTTAAGAAGAGACAAATGTTACTGACTAGTTTGCAACCAACAGAATACAGACATGCATGAAACTCGCAAACTGTGCGACACGCGCAGGCTCTTCCTCTCTTTAATGAATAATAGCTCTTTGAAAGAGGCTTTTCTGCATTTTTTCTTTTGATACTAATGCACTTTTCTGGTGTAGCTTTGCTTATTTATTGTGAAACTGCTACTTTTATGCAAGTAAAACTTTGAAATACTTCTTCCACCGCTGCTGCCGGTGGCCACAGAGCAGCCTGTTACAGAACCAGCTATGAGCACATAGTGTTTGTGCGTTTGGGTGCATCCATACATACCTCAGGGGGGACAGAGGACCATTAGTTCTACATCTGTGTGACAACTAGCTGTCAGCCTTCACAAAGATTCCAGTTCTCACCACTGGCATGCTTGTCACAAATCAAACTAGAACAGCACTCAGTAGAGCGCATACCTCCGCCAAGGCCCAACAGCCAAAGATCCATGCATTATTCCTCGGATAATGCATGGATCCACGCCAAAATTTAATGCGTTCTTCCTTGGCCCATGCCCCATCCTCCCACCATAATTCTATAATATTAGCTTAATTAGCTAACTAGAAATCTGCCGGCAACAGAAATGTGAAGCCTACTTTTGCCTACCTCTGCCTGAAATCAAGGACCCGTTGCTTCAAATATTACTAAGGATTTTGAGTCTGCCAACGTTATTATTGTTCACGGAATACAGAAAGCTTGACGGGCGTGGCAAGTAAGCAACAGCTACCAAGTCTTCGCGAACCAACAGTAAATATGGTTATTCATCCATACAGATTTATCTCGCTCATAAATGTACTACTTTTTGTTGCATCCGCATTAGAAACATTTCTGTACAGTAATGTATAGTGAAACCTGTCAGCTGTAATGGCCCACTCATCAGGCTACAGGATCATATCACAGCAATACGACACCTTGAGCTACGCTTCAGCGAGGGAGGAGAGGCAATGGACTTTGAGACTCTGTCCTTTTACAAAGCTATTTCAAATAGTTTGCTGTGTCTGCTTGACAATCCAGACACAGTTCATCTCCTTGCAGCAGCAGGGGGTTTAGGTTTCATTTCAATTTTCTCTTTTTTTTTTTTTCATGTGCAGGCCATTCTGCCGAGCTCAGCGGGAGACAAAGTCAATGTTCAAGTATTCCGGGAGAAGGCGATAAAGGCCATCGCTTGTGGCGCAGGACAAAAAACTTTTGGAATTTCTGTAACTCAGCCATCATTTAATATTCAATTCTTAGACCTTGCTGGCTCCACAGTATATAGAAAATTATCATGCTTGATTCAGCAGCCTGAATGATGGCGGGGTGTCCAAGGCCAGGCCTCTAACACTGGGATGCTAAATTCAATTAAGTGGTCTTTAATTATCGAGATGGATGAACACATTTTTGGGGTGCGGGTGTAGTGAAACAACATTGTCGTCTGCCTGCAAGTTATTCATCAGAACCATCACACAGGCCATCGGGCGCACCGGGAGAATGGACTGGTTGCATAGCAGACATGTTGTCACGTCTTGCTGCATTCCATTTGGAGGAGGTCCTGCTACTGTGCATGCTGGTTCACTGTCACTGAGACACTGAAATGGAACTGAGCCATCGTTAGTTATTAAGTCCACCTGTGTGTGTGTGGTTTGTTTTTTTCTGCTGTGACAAGTCAAAATGTCTGCTGTGCAACCAGTCCATTTCCTGGAGAACGAGCAAGCTGATTGGCCTGCAGTGTTAAAAATGCTAGAGGAGTAAGAGGAGTAAGGACTAATAGAGAGCTTCGACATGATAAGACATGGCAATAACCTAAAGCTCAATATCATGTGTCATCACTTCATTATTTTATCTTGTTAGACATTTGTGTGATATTCGGTCATAATTAATGTATGAATTATTGAGTTATGGCCAAAAAAATGTGTTTTGTGAGGTCAGTGTGACCTTTGACCACTGAATCCTAATCAGTTCAACTCCATAATAAGGTCCAGTCAGAGCTCTGAGGAAAAGCCAGGAGCAAAACAAAATATTTCAACAAAACACTGACCATAAGTGGTCTGTTGTGAACGGAGTGAATATGGAGAGGCCTGGGCTGACGTTAGAGTCCCAGCGTAAATTATTATCCTATTTCTCTCTTACTATTTGTTTATAAGATACTAGATAGTGCTACAAAATACTCAAATCCTCACTTTTCTTGTGAAGTAGTCACACTTTCCAGTATTTATCTAGTGAATACAAATGTTAAAGGTGTCTTGAGTAAATGGTCAGGTATTTCTAACTTTGTGTGGATCAGGAATACAGCCAAGAAAGAGCGTTTAGTGTTAGGCACCCACTCTTGATTGCACCAGGTGGCTTAAGGAAACAGTTCTGATTAAAAGTGCATGGTGCGCCCGAAGTAGGAAGGAAAAATGAAGGGTGTCTGTCATTTGAGTGAAAGTGTCCCAGTGAAACGCTAACTCTGGTCTTTACATGATCAGCAAGGTGTTAGTCTGCGTGGGATATAAGGGGGAAATTAGTCATCAGCCTAAATCTTCATCCTTCACTCATACTTATGCATGGCTGCGCAGCTCGTCAGCCGAAGTCTGTCTGCTGAGGATTCTTAGATGTGAAAACTCAGTTAACCGAGCCTGATGTTTACATAAAAAACCCCACCAGAGTCAGGGGATGAAATTGCTGGGATGAGAAGCCAGAAACAAAAGGGAACATCGTGCGCTTTTGCAGATACAACTCTTGGTTCTTGTGTTTTGTTCAGAGGGGACTTCTCATGCTAAAACTGCATGTTTTGTGGTACTGTGGAATGCTTTACATGAAGACGTCCTACAAATATTATTTCACAAAACAGAAATTCTAAAAGTATGCAATGTTGGTCCTTATCGGGATAGAAACAGCTGCCCAACAAATGGAAGGAGACTGTACAACTCTTAACTTTAACTCAGACTGGTGTTAAAAACCACATTACAAAAAAGTATACCTTTCCCCTTTTTAATTCAGACACAAACAGACATTACCATATCATCAGTAGAAAGTGTTGTAGTGTCAGCCAGGGAAAATATCTTCCTAAATACATGGAATTATTATATAACTTTAAAACTGCAGTATCCTTTTTTGCCACATGGGGGCAGTATAAACACACTGTAAACACATTTTTTTGGTCTTCATCCACTCCAAATGTGAGACAAATATTGAGTATAGCTACTATAACGATGTTATATTTTAATATTTAATTAGTGGTTTGACCAGGATTTTAGTTATATATAATAAACACCCTAAACTCCAACCCTAATGAGATACCAACTCATATTTTGAGCCTTTTTTAAAATTTATGTCTTTATCTCAATGGACCAAATTAAACCTCTAACTGTTAGGTTTTGGATTTTGGTATGTAAATGAAACGAATAAAAAAATAAGCTAACGCCAAGATTGCAATCAGTTGATAGTAAGTGGAACATGTGTACTTGACAATCAACTTGAAAGACCTGCAAATCCACATTTGTGTTTTCTGTTATTTTTTATTTTATTTTTTCCTGATTTGGAGCTCTATCTTGTGCTTGCGTCAGTTATAGTAATGATTTCTACATTTCCAGACACAGTGCATCAGTGTTTCTGTCAGTTAGCAAACTTTTTAGCTTTGCTCAGCCTGTTTACACAGATGATTCCACAGACACATTTGTACTCATTCGACCAGGTTAAGAATGATAAAGCTATCATTATATTTTTATTGAAAGGTCTGCTCTTTTCGTCCATGTCGCAGACTGGCTGAATGCAAGCTCATTTGTCCTGAAAGGTTTATGTTTCATAACATAAGAACAAACATAAGATGTTTGTGAGTGTGTGCGACTTCACTTTTCATCAGAACACACCAACTTCTTCTGCCTCGAATGTAATATCTAATTCACTGATTCAAATTATGTTTGTTTATTTATTTAAATTATTTTTATTTATTTGTTTTCCTGCCCCCAACACATTCCATCAGTCGTTTGGAATGATTAAGAATTATTCCAGAGCAGATCTGATTATTTATTATGACCTGGTTTGGGAGTCATCTCAAATCTACCTTCTATTGATTGCACTCTGCAGTATCAGAAGATATCCACAAGGGGGTGCTGCTCCACTACTATTCACAACAGCTAAGAGTAAACAATATTGGCTGCTAATTAGTTGAATCAGTTCCTATAGATTGCTTTTAACCTTAGATCTGTCCAGCATGATTAACACACTGCCCTGTGAGTCAAAGGCAAGTCAATGTGCATTTCTAAAGGGCTCTAGGGCCTTTTTAGGAGACCGTTTAAGCACAGTTTAAGGTATTTGTACTTTACTAAGTCTTTCCACTTTGTGTTACTCTCTTACTACATCCTGCCATGAGCATACACAGTCACTTAAAGCAGCAAAGCCACAGTGCAAAAATACCCAACTACAAGTGCCACCAGCAAAATATGATCAAAGTGCCAAAAGTTAATGTAATCATTATGCAGAATTACATAATACATACATAATTTGTATAGTAAACAATATTTCCCTTCTGACATGTAGTGGAGTTTATATATAAAGTAGCATAAAATGGAAATACTATAGCAAAGTACAAGTACCTCAAAATAATAACTTTCCACCATTGTAGATATACATACAACCACAGATGGAATTCGATATTTCTTAATTTAATTAACCTTTTGAGCTCGTGAATTTAAAATTATATTATTTGGTACCACTTAACATTGTGTAGGATAGATTTCAAAAGTCTAATGAAATGTATTGTTTGTTTTAGTTTGAGTGCAATAACAATGCAGAAGTGGCCTAAATTGTGTTTTTTATTTAAAGCCCATGAACTATTCAACAGCACCAGCATGAGCTGCTGTGGTAAACTCATTCCAGGGGCCTGATATGGAAAGTGCTACTTGAAAAATGGGTCACCAACGACAAGAAATTGTCGGCTTTAAAGAGGGCAGCCCTCATAAGTCCACAGCACTTGACCAGCAGTGTTTAGCTCCTGCTGTATAATTGATCAGGCTGTTGGGTGTGAATGGCTGCTCTCTAGCAGCCTATGGCTGCGCACCGGATGCGAGATATCCGCTGCAACAACAAGCGCTCTGTTCCCCCTTCAGCTTGACGCCATTTACAGCCCAAATCCCGACCTCCCCTCCGGAAAGACGAAAAAAAAAAAAGACACTCGCACATAAGAAAAAGTACTTGCAAACCCCCAGAGCCTTGTGGATAAAACACACCGAATTAAAAGTACACTGAGCTGGAGTTTTTGTCGCTCGCCTTCGTATTTCTGTTTTTTCTTCTCCTCCTTTTTGCCAAAAAAGAGGAAGTTTACTCTCCGGCGGTGATTGAAGTTCTCGTCTGTTCTAATGCCTCGTGCTCTTGCGCAAAACTTGGGATTTACGTCTTAGCGCCGCTTCTAATGAAAATGCGCTCCGGTTGGAAACTTTCTCAATGGATTTTACCGATGGCTATCCAGACTGAGTTGTTGATGTGAGGAATAAACTCTCCCAAACTGGATTTATTTCACCTAGACGGGGGCTAAAGTGTCGAAAACACGGTACGTGAAGCCTTTTCTAAAACACATACTGTGGTGGAGAGTGGTCTTTTAAAGCGATACGTATTTCTTGGCTGAACTTGCATCATAAACAAGCTCTTCCTTTAGCTTACGGACCAGTTATTACCAATGTGTATGTGCACCAATGTTATTGTTTGAATAGAAGGAGCTGTCTTTAATTTGGACACATTTTGAGCTTCGTGTTTTTTAAATAAAAGTGTTTGTTTTCCTGCAATGACGATCTTTATTTTCATCTAAAATGAGCTTTTCTCTTTGCTTGGACTGAGTCTAATGTCTAATGTAATTGTTCATCTCACTGCTGGTGTCAGCTTTATTTGGAAGTAGTCGCCCCCCATGCAAACAAAATATTACTTTATTTTAATGACACCATTTTCCCGTGAAGTCATATATTTGCAGTAAAATTGTTGAGTGGAAAATACTGCTTTTTCAGTTGTGTATCAGAAACTTCATGACTGATATGATTTTTTTAATAGTTAACTTACAGAATAGTTTTGATTGCAGCCTTGTTGATTGTCTGTTTTTCACTTGCAAAACATCAAACCTGTCTTTTGCTCCTTTAATTTTGCTCCAGTTCACTTCCTTCAGCCCCTACACTTCACCCACCCACCCACTGTGGCCAATGTGGCTGGTACAGAGCCCCCCTAAAGAGGTTAGAATTTTAGTGTGCCTGCAAGCCCCTCATTAGAAGCAAGAAAGCTCATAAATCCTCAAGAACACTTATGCATGCTCATAGAGAGAACAGTGCTTCTCTCCCACCCCCACCATCACCCTTGAACGCATCGCTCCCACTCCACATGGACTCTTTCATGCTCCAGACTTTTTATCTTGTCACTCATCTTCTTTTCAAGAGTGTCACAATGTAAAACGTGTTAGAATGGGGAGGTTGCTGCAGGCCATTTGTCATGCAACAAACAAAAGCCTTTCCTGTATTGTAATTGAAAGGGGGGGGGGTTGAAACTCGCAAGGCCCAAAGATGGCATTTGAAAGCTAATTACCACAAGGAAGGAGAATTAAGGCCACCACTGTCAGTTTCTTTACTTTGGTGTGATATGTTGGTGAAAACAAGGCCGTGCATTTGAATTGATTAATGCAGAGTGACAGTGCAATATGCTAATACTCTCTCCATATAAGGAGTCAGTGAGATTACAACTGATCTGGAGCAGTGGGTACAGACTAGGGTCAGGGTTTTTGTTCAAGGTTAGAACCCTAAAAAAATGTACACATGCTAAAGAAGCATTACATCAGTGGGTTGTCCAAATAATAAAATGCCATTTTCTTCCCTTATTCCCCCTTTTACACTCATTTTTACATATGCTTTAACTTCCCTGTGTTATCTGCTTGACCCATATCAGTCTTCAGTAAAGTACCCTACTTCCCTCAGCCCTTAACAAATCCACAGGGGGGAAAAACCTGAACTTTGACCATCGCCACACACAGCCACCGAGAATGGAAACGTTGATTCTTCAAGACATTTAGTGCAGAAAATGTAAACGCATATCTGCTACAGTGTGGCACATTGTAATTACATTACAAGTGTAAGCACCAATCCAATAATGCTGCAGTTAAAAACTATTTTTTAATATTGGTTAATGTGTAATAATTTAAGTAATCATTGTGTCTATAAAATTCTAAAAAATAGTGAAAATGTCTGTTATTATTTCCCACAGGCCAAGTTTAGGGTCTGGTTCAGATACCAGTAAGGTTTCAACAGTATCAAAGTATTGATACTTTATAAATACCATGCGTTTCAAACAATACGCATGTTCACATTTGATTTTTGTGTCAAAAGTACCAACATTATTTTTTTTTAAAGATGTAAAAAAAAAAAAATTTTTAATCAGATTTTCAACTCAAGGCTTCACATATATTAACATTATTACAAATGTGTTGGTATGTGTTTAGAGACTTTTTATGTACCAGTTAAAAATTCTGATATTATTTGAATCCCAGTATCAGAAATGCCTTTGATGCTGTCTGTAATGCTGGATTGGGTATCGGCGAGTACACAAGTTTAAGAACCAGGATATATTAATTGGAGAAGCTTGAACCAGTGAATCTTCGGTAGTTAATCGATCATCAAAATAGTTGCAGATTCATTGTCTTTTCTTCTATTTCCTTATTTTTTAAGAATTGCAGTGTGTGGAGAAAACAGGAAATGCCGGAGAGATAAAAACAAAGGTCCAAACAAGACCAAGATCAACTTTGTGTCGATCACTAATATGGCTGTAGTTCCATAGACCCACTCTTGAGTGAATGTAAGGCCAGAAACATCGTCCATACAAGGACACGAACGCAGACGCAACGCAGAGGCTTCAAGCTACGCAGGATCAATTTCACGCGTTGCTGAGTTCTGGAGTGTAACGCAACGCAAGCGTGAGCTGCAGTCTGAGTGTTGCAGCCTGCATGAAACGGCAAGGGAAAGCTGATCCCTACCGTCTACCACTCAAAACAACCACCATCGACAAAGCTGAAGCTGAACATGTCTCCATGTGCATCAGCATGTTTATTAAACAACATACTCTTTGTATGTTTTTTTTTTCTACTTTTTTTTCACATTTGTTTACTACTGTGGCCATGGAAACGCTCAAATTGGCTCTATATCGTCCCTTTGAGGACTGATGCATGTTGAGTATGTTTACAAGACATGCGCATTTGTGTTAGCTTGTTCAGGCATTTGCGTTTGTGTACTTGCGTGGACCATGTTTCTGGGCAAAGGGGCTGATTCTGGAGGCCCAACCACCCCTCACTACTCCAAATGTACATCCACTATGTAATCAAATAGGTCCACCCCTCCCCCCACTGTGATGTGTTTGTTAGGCCTTATTTCCATAATGGTGCTTGTACAGATATCGGTTATGATTTGCATGGCATCATTTGCATGGTTTGTCACAGACGGATATAAAATGTCTGTGTCTTTTACAGGACTTCAGATGTGTCCCATGCCAGCCAGAGTGGCCCTTCAGTCCCGAGATGGATTACAGAAGTCAAAACGACAGCGATGGGGGAGGAGGACGCCACAGGTGGTCGCCGTCATCGACCGGCTCGCCAGACACACCGCATGACGAAGGGAGACCACAACCACGGCCTCCGCAAACTCACGATGCTCCGCCAGATCCTGGGTTGACCAATGGGCAACCTCCCCATACTCGAGCAGTGCTATCGCTGGATCACATCAGAATAACAGGGAGCAGTAATGAGTATACAGAAGGGCCCACAGTGGCCCAGAGGTCTCCAGCGTCTGAGCATAGGCAACAGAAGAGTGACTTGGTTACATCACCAGGTTCAAGGACCGGTGGGCAGCAGGAGACTCGGGAAGAGAGGCCTAATAATCTCCGCAACCTTCCTTCATTGACTCAGTATGGAAACACAAATACTTCCATCTCTACCAGGGAGGGCGTGCTGCAATCCTCCAGTGCAGAGGACTCCCAGAGCAGCATCAGGACCAGCGTGGGGAGCACTTCTTCAGGCCAGAGGCTCCTCAGCATCCCGGCAGG
Source organism: Hollardia meadi (assembly GCA_037974645.1). Taxonomy (NCBI): domain Eukaryota; kingdom Metazoa; phylum Chordata; class Actinopteri; order Tetraodontiformes; family Triacanthodidae; genus Hollardia; species Hollardia meadi. The sequence goes on along the minus strand of JBBPCS010000895.1, from coordinate 13,497 downwards.
CGGCAACCAGATAATCAGAGCCCAGCCGAAACGTGCAGAGCTCAATTCAGAAGAGCTGAAACCCCTGAACGATGAGTCCAGGGCGGTGGTGGCCATGCCAGGCAGCAGGAGCACAAAAACTGAAGTTATACACTCCAAGTGTGAGGACTGTGGTCGGTGCTGTTGTCCAGAGTGTAGCCGCCCACGGGTGCTTCCTTCCTGTTGGATGTGCGGCCGTCGGTGCATGTGCTCGGCGCAGAGCGCGGTGGAGTACGGGACATGCGTGTGCTGCGTCAAGGGGCTTTTCTACCACTGCTCCAGTGACGACGAGGACATGTGCGCCGACAAGCCCTTCTCGTGCACGCAGCCGCACTGCTGCGTCCGCTGGACCACCGTGTCGCTCCTCTCTCTGCTCTTCCCCTGTTTTCTGTGCTACCTCCCAGCTAAAGGATGTGTCGCCGTGTGCCAGAGCTGCTATGACCGGGTTACACGACCAGGCTGTCGATGTTAAAATGCAGAGGGATGGAAAGACTCAATGATGAGGGAACTGATAGATGTTTTGGCCCTGTAGTTGTGTAGTTGAAAGGTTGGATTAGAGCTAATGATGCCGTTGTGCTTGTGTTTTCCATCTATAATCTTCATGCCTATCAAACCTGGGCAGAGTGAAAGTTAGCCTTGAATTGTCAACTTCTAACGCTGGTTGACAATTTCACTCGTAAAGCCACTGGAGGTGCATTCACACAACCTAGCATTATGAGTTTCATTTCAAAGGTAAACCAAAATAAGTGCTCCACATGCTAAAAGATATGAAGACATATTCAACTATTGTTTTGTGCTGAAAAGTAATTTCTTCACTCAAGTGCCCAGATATCCTGTTGTTGCTATGAGAGTCCAAATGGATAGCCTTATTTTTTAACATTTAATACAACTTATATGCTAAGAACAGACTCCTATTACTAACTGTATGTAAAGTAGTAATGCAAAGGGTATGTACATTAGAAAATGAGTTTGACAGATGTTTTATTTTTGTACATATAATAATACTTCAACTGTGAAAAGTTTTCTGCCATACCAGAGGCACCTTGAAAATCCACATTTATATGAATCAGTCGGCTTCATTCATACGTTTGTACATTCACTGGAATGTATGTCAATCATTTTATGTAATTTACAAAGGAAAAAGTCTTATCCCTTCTACTTGTAAATTGTACAGTGACCTTATATGAAAAATTTATTTTCTAATTCCAACATTGCTTAGTGTAAAGTTGAAAAAAATATATATATTTATTTTGAAGGTTTATTATTTTATCATGAAAAATATTTATTTTGAGAAAGCACGTCACCTCGCATGGGGCTATTCTGTATTGGCTGCAGATTTAGAGGTGATGTGTAGGAGTGTCAAAGCTGGATGAGTATTCACTATGAATTAGAAGACAAATATATTAACGTTTGAAATTAAACAACCTTAAAGTCTGACGGAGTATTTTTTCCTGTGTTTTTCTGCATTGTCTTGTCTACTTTGCTTTCTTACGCTTTTCTTGAGACTTTTCCCACACGCTCGAAGGCTTGTTCTTGCCATTTTTAATTGAACCCCTGCACTAACACCTCAAGCAACATCACCCTAACGCCCCTCTGCCATTTTGTCTCTGCAGCGCAACCACTCCATGATGTTTACAGAGATCAAACGAGGAAACAAGAACGCACTGACGTTCACCTTAGGCCCTCTGAAGTAAAAACATCTGACTCTGGCAAAGCCTTGTATATAGGAATGTGCACATCTGTTTGCATGCACTCCAGAAAATGCCTCCTGAAAATGAAAATCGGGTCCTATCACTTCTTTTTTTATCTGATAATCAAATACACATTCATGTAAGCTTACTATTACACCCTGGCCTGGCTTCAAGGTAATTTCATACACGTTCCACAGGATCTTGCAGATACTGGGCTCTTTTTCTTTTTTTTCCTCCATGTTTTTTTTTTTTTTTTTAATCAAAGGTTTGTTCAGGAATGCCTTGGTTTTGAATGTCCCTGCAGGCGAAACATAAGCCTGAAACATAAGCCCCTGACAGTTGTTGACAGCATACGGACGTGTTTACGGCACGGTATGCATTCAGAGTTGGATTGACACGCCGAGGCCCAACCTGCGCTCACTTGTTTGTTGTTCATCCCCAGCGTTTGACTGACGGGTGTTTGCTTTACATAATTATCAACTTTCACCCATTTTACAGCGGCGGTGGAGGAGATGGAAACGTTACAGGCCGAATCTCATTAGAGACAGAAAAGGGAGAGATGATCTTGTGTTTAGTCTTTATTTTTCTAGTTGCAGGCCTCCTCTCTCCCTCCATTGCCTCAGCTATGAATGAAGAGGGAAAGGCTGGGTGCGGAGGAGGAGGAGGAGGGGGGTGGGTTGTTAGGAAGAGGGACCGCAAAGGGTTAAAAGCATCGCTTTGAATGACAAAGACCTCACAGTTTACCCCCGTATTCAGCCCGGCATGCATTCATCCTGTTTTCAATAGTTGGAGGGGGTTATTTTGGCTCCCCAACGCTCCTCTCAGCTACCTGCTCCTACTTGGTATTCCCATAGGGATATGGCTGTCTTGTTTGGGGGTGTGGATGTGTTGAAAATATAGTCCTATCTGTTTGGATATGCACACATAAAGTTTTGGTATATTTTCATGTTTACACTAATGATAGAGAAGTTGTGGTTTTTCATCATGTAGTGTTTCCTCTTTTATAGATACAAGTTTGGACCCTTGTCAAAGGGAGTCGGCATCTCGGCTGCAAGCGTAGCGGCCAGTGGCAAAAACTGCACACTTATATCAGTGTTTGGAAGTCATTTTCAAAAAGCTTAAAGGCCCCTTCTTGGATTTTCTCAGATCGTTTCAGTTCCTCTGTGCTCTTTTTGGATTTCAACGGGTTGGCAAAATGTTATACAAAAGTGAAACCCAATTTATGCTTAGTTTAAGATGCATGAATTGCATTCAAAAGAGCTATAGCCATCTTAAACCATGAATACATAAAGATGTTTTATGTTAAAAAGCAATAGAAATGCACTATACTACTACTGTCAAATACCATGCACAGACTTACTTGATCAATAAACTGACAAAAAAAAAACAAACAGTGAGAATTGGTTTCAGAAAAGGCTAAAAACAAGAAACATGGAGAGAGATTGTTTATCCACCCGGCAGCCCCGGTGATTTGGCAGCAGCGAGTTGCAGGAGGAGGAGGAGGGGATGTGAACTGTGGGGGGAAAAAAGGCCCCAGAACGGCTCTCTTTGTAGGTTTTAGCCGCCGTGGCCCCTGCGGCTCCTGGCGGCTGTGGGGCAGAGCGGCCTATTCACCCTGCTCACCAAGGCAGAACGCAGCACAGGAAGACAGGAAGGAAGCGAGGCTATTCTTCATGGACGCATTGTCTGTCTGACTGACGGCCAGGCTTAAGCAATGAAACAGCACGGCGAGAGAGAGAGGGAAAAGAGAGGAAGTGCAGGATAGTGATGGGGATGTGCGCCACTGCATGAAAGCATTCCAACTGTTGAAAATATAAAGACTATAAAGGAATAAAATGTATTCTTGTTTGCCCTAAAATGCTTAATTTTTTTGCTCAAAGAATCTGCATATATACAGCATATCCTTAGACTGTTGACTTGTGTACTTATTTGGTAAATTGTAATTACAGTTACTATTGTAATTTGGGATTTTTGGTATTGATCGAAAATGTCTATACTAGTACTGTAAATTGATTGGTGCAATATCGGTGTGGGTGAGATCTAAACATGGTTTGTAACAGCCATCTGTGATTGAAAGACCTTAACTCTCTGATTATCACACATTAGTTAGCACCTGTTGCTCTGAGTTTTGACAGTCTGATCATTTGCCTTCACCACAACTAGATCCATGGAAGAGAGACAGCTAACGCTAGCTAGACTCCCTCCTTTCTATAAGGTGTGACAAACACCACACGTGTGTGGGAGCTGCTAATAAAGGAGGTCAAATAGCACAAACATCTTGTGGAATTAACAGCGATTCCCGCTGGACGTGATCCCACTAGATCTTCGCATGATAGCCGACATTAGCAAGTAGGATACAAACATGCAGGGTTGTGACCTACCAACCCAGTCTCATGGCAGTTTGTGTTGGACCTACTCCAGTCAGTAGCAGTTTAGCAGTTTTTTTTTCTCCTTGCGTGTCTGTTCTCAAACATGAGTCAACTGCTGCCATGGTAAACGGCCACGCAGAGGCTTAGCTGGCGCAATAAATCTGCATTTCTGTTTCCTCTGACAATCACAAGATATTTAATAATAGTGGAAAAGTGGTTTGGCTTAAAATAATTTGATGATGTGAAAGTCCTGTGTATGACGACAAGAGACATACTGTACCTCCTTACGCGCTATTCCCAAAAATACGTCCGAAAGCAGTTTTATACTGTTTTGAAAAATGGGCACAATAGCTGCAGTAACATTATATAAAAGCGTGGAGATTTTCAATTTTAGTACAACCTCAAATTCTTCACTTTGTGGGTCAGACATGTTGGAAAAATGTGTGGATTGAGTTAAAGTTTGGTTACATCTCCTCTGCTGGTGACTGGTCTCAGCAAAGGCTCCATAAACGAGACTCTTTTTTTTTTTAATTAACCCAAGATCTTTTATTTTTATTTGACAACTTTCTTTTCTTTATAGAAAGAACAATTATCAAATCATCTTCCTGGAAGTGGCTGGACTTTTCCAACATGTTCGACAGGGAGGACAGCATAAACTCAGACGTTTGTGTTGCAAACATCAGATTTTTAAACCGATCTAATTGAAATCGTGTATAGCTTTTCTAATCGTGGCACAATTCACTCATATTTGTTCTCTAGCTTGTTGCACAAGAAATGCATTTCATACGTCAACATGGCTGTGGAGAGGCTACAGAACATAGGTGTCAAAGAAAGAAGTCACAACACCTTGCTCCTCTCTACCAGTGAAAAACGTTTTCTCAGAAGCTGAACTTTTCTTTCTTGCTTTCCGATGTGGGCGGCAGAGACATGCACACATCTAGAGTTCAAAGCTAAAGTGCACTTCCCCACCTGTATGTGGTTTTACTTTCCATTGTGTTTGTACTCCACTACAGTCACTATGCATTGAGTCGAATCGCATAAAGAAAACACTTTCATTCCAGTATAATGACGAGCCTTTTACACAAAGTCACAAAGTGCTAAAATGTCCAAAATGAATGTCATTTTTGTTTTTTATAAGTTTTATGAGCAGCTTTGGGAGAGCGTACAGCTTGCAGCAAGGTGAATTTCGGGGCACGCCTGCAGTTAAAAATCTAAATCTTATGCAACCCAGTTGTGTCTTAATGTCAGCTGAACTACTGTTATGCCTTGAGGAGGAAGATTACAGTAGCCAGGAAGGCAAGGAGAGCAAATGGTGTGTGTGTGTCATAAAAGTTGAAGAGACAGAGTGCGTGCGTGCAGCATAGAAGGCAGCAGATACGTCTTTGCACATGCTGAATACTTTAGGTCCCGTTTTTAATGTTCACGCATGTGTATGGTTGCACACGTGTGTCTTTCTGTCAGCATAATCGAGTATTTCGCCCAGACAATGAAGCCCGACTGGAGGCCTAAATCTAATAGCAGCACTTAACTTCAAGGAAGTTGGCTCATCTGCACGCGCACACACACACACATGAGTCGGTCCGTTGCTGACAGCCAGTGGATATTTGTTGGCGACACCGTGGCTGCAAGGCTCTTTACAGCTTAGCGGCCAATTGTTGTTCACCCAGATACGCGCACGCACACGCACACACACACACACACACGCACACACACACACTGAGAGCTTAGAGGTTCAGTTGTTATCCTGAAAGGCAACCCTGATCCCTCTGCTACACAGTAGGACAGACACACATAAAAAGAGGAATTAGTGCGGTCTGACAGCTCACTATACCACATTGCATTTAGTGTGTGTTTGTGTGTGATGGTGGCAATTATGTGTGTGTGTGTGTGTGTGTTTTGGGAGGGTGTGTGTGATCACTCAAACACTTTGAATGATATGGTATATGGAAGAAAACGGCAGACGTTGAGTGTGAGTTTATTTGCATTCAGGCTCACAGTTAACAAATGAAATAGAAATAAATACATCTATGATTGTACATCATGAAAACATAAAACTATATATATATACACACACACATGCACCCATACATTCATACTCATATATACACTTTTACAAATGCAAAACACTCATTTTAACATTTTAAAATGCCATAAATACACAATACAAACACCTCTCACTGCTGTAGTTTGTTTTGCGCTGGACGAGTGTAAAGTTGTCGCTGCTCCAAAGCGTTCTATTTGTATTTTCTGCTCTCGTCTGTGGGAGCAAGTCACAGAGTGGGTGCTGCGCGTGTGTCAGCTGAACGGCTGCCTGTTCCGTCCTGCTCTCAGTAGAAGGGATGGGAGTAGTGGTGGTGGGCTGCAGCCTCTGGAGATGACCCTTTTTTTTTTGCACCTTCTCCAGCAGCGCAGCCTCGCTTCCACAAGAATGACACGTTTACTGTTTTAGCTCGAGCCAAACAGTGTTTTAAACATAACAGAAAAAAAGTGGGAGGTGCAAAGACCAAATAGTTATTTTAATGATGCTTAGTAAGGCGTTTACGGAAAAGAATTTTCAATTTATCATGAAATGCTGCTAAATGCTAAATGATGCTGAGCAGGCAGTAGGTATCGAAGGTTATTTGCTAAAACGAGACACCTGCTGCTGAAAACAACACTGATGGGAGCGGTAAGAGTGAAGCACAACATTAAAGCTGGGGGCCTTAAAACCAAAACAATGGGCTTAAAGTGGCCAAAACACTCTTAAATGCTGAAAGCCAAAAGAGTTGAGAAGTAGTGGTTAAATAACATTTTAATTACTTTGGCAAGCTATTTTTCATGCATGCTATAATGTTTGGGGGGAAAAGTTGTGGTTTTATAAAGAAGTAAGGCACCCTAACATGCAACTGGCAAATATATTTCCATATGTGAGTTGTTTTTTTTTCTCATCCTGGGCAAATTTGCAAGCCAACTTCTCCTTTTTCAGGGGCGCCATTCACCTCAGTGATATCATGTAACCGTCTGCCTGAATAGTGTCATTGAGAACCGGATCGAATTATTCAAATTACAGCACAAGGAAGGAGGGTGAGGACATTTGCAAGTCAAATCTACACAGACATAACTGGTGCAGTGGGAAAAAAAAAAAAAAAAGAAAGATATAGCAGACTATAATACAAGACATTCACACTCTTAATCCACTCAGGCAGAACAGGAAGATGTAAAAACCTGTTAAGCTAACGTCCGTCCTCCTGACTGCAAACTGACCGTCAGACAGACTGAAGCCAGTGCAGAGTTCAGAGGAAGGGTGACATTACTATATATGTCTCCATTGTCATCCTTCCGTTGTAAGCTGGAGATTAGGGGAGGGGGAGAGTGTGAGACCATGTGGAACAAAGCTGTGGCAGAAAAAGATACGATCAACCTGTGTGCCATTCGGCTCCATTAAAAACAGATTTCCCCTTTCTGTGGCTCACACTTGATGATGCGCTGGGTACGTCTCGGGGGTTAAAAGACTGTAGCTAAGATGGGCTGCACTGCACTGAAATGTGCAGTTGAGTGTGAAATACTGAAATACACTTGGTGTTTTTAATTGAATTTTGCCTTTAGTACAATCTAAGACACTAGCATACGTGGAGCATCATTTCTGTCTTTGATGGCTTTTCGCGGTGGCAATGCTGGTTACCTCTTTCAGCATTTGTAAACAATGATGGTGCTCATATTTTTATTTTAGCTATAGCTGCTACTCACACAGACTTTTAAACACCTATTTGTATCTGGAATTCCGGCCAAACTCTACTTGTGTTTCATGGGGAAAAACTTTGTTTTTGTGCAATGCTATATGTACTGAAACAAAGATCTTTTTCCAAACCTGATTAATGCTACTGCACAACTGTTAAACACCAAAAGTAAGACAATGAAATGTTCCAAAAAATGAAAAGCTGACATCACACAATAAAACACACCCCTGTAGAAGACACACATCTTCAACTAAAACAGGAGACCAGGGGCAACTGTAATTCTTTTCTTTTTTTTAAATGGTTCCAATGAGGTTTTGAATCTGAGTTTCGAAACTATGAAATAGCAATACTATGCTACAATTACAAACCAAAAAATAATGTGAAAAATATGTTGATTTTCAGACAAATGGCAGTAAAGTTCTGATTTGAATTTGAAATTCTGAATTGAAGATTCTGACAGCATGAGAAATTGTCCCAGTCTCAAGATTGAGAGTATACATGGACATTTAAACCCCCCAAAGTACCATCCACAGCACAAGCAACCCCAAACAACAAAGCTAACACTTGACAAAGATATCAAATTTCAGACAACAGAATGGTCATCAAAACTAGGCTGATTTTAACTCATACTCATTTAAGGTTAAGGCAGTATGAGGGGGAAATATTGGAGATGAAAACAATACTTTTATACCTGAAAAATGACTTTTTGCAGAATAATCAGAACAATCAGACATTATAGTTTGTCCTCTGGCAAGCGGAGCGTATCATCACAGACCGAGTGTGAGTTTCATGGTTCTGTCTTGTTTCTTATTGGTGCAATTTGAAATGTTACAATTGCCCCAGGTCTCCCATCTACGCTCAGCAGTTTCACCAATGTGTCTCCATTGTCTTACTTGGTTTAGTATGACCAGGACCTCACGTTAGCAAAGAGACATTGTTGTGTAACCTTTATATCTGAATCAGTTTACTTACTTGACTTTTTCATCATGTTGTCTTTGAGATTTGACTGACACTCTTTTAATTATGTCCTCTCAATGCACGCTCTTCTTCTGCGGCATTTTAATAGCACCGTTGTCTCAATGCATCCAAATTCTGTATTGGTAATGGTGATGGTCGCGGATGGAGCATGCATTAATTCACATTTTGTCGGGCAGATTTCTGCAAATTTGGTGAAATTATGTTCTAAAATTGACTGTCGTCACTTTCTGGCCACGATAGGCAGCAAAAGTTGCATGCTCTCTGAAATGCTTATTGTAACACAACTGATACATTTTTTTTAACTGCAGTGTTTTCGTCCAGTTTCTCTTACATTTGAGCTATGTAGCACAATATTTAATAGTAGTAGCGTATGAATGCAACAGTATCTGTGCAGTGTGTGAAGTGGCCCAACCAGACATCCAGGCTTATCCCACCCCTGCATATCTGAGTGTACAGTGGTGACACTAAAATATGATTTATGATGAGAAATACCAATTTTCCTATGAAGAAAGAGTGATGACTTCAGAGATGGTGCTCAACATTAATTCGTCCGACCCACACCTTGTGAATCTTTTTCTTGTTGCAGATCAGCGTTACTCAAACCACTGCCTTTATGTGTACTGTGGCTTTTGACTGGTGTTCCTGACGACTCGAAATGGCTCGCTATTTAGAAGCGTTAACCACAAAATGCGTACATGTCCACATTGCAAAGGAAATGGGGAGGTGCAACCTCTGTCCTATTTCAGACGGTTGTTGTATATCAATGTGCACTGATGTCTTTTTTTTTTTTTAATAATGTAAAAGCTGATTGCGTTAGTTTTATCTTAGATGTGAAGGTATGTTATAGAGTGCTGCTTGGTTACAATCTGAAGCTTCTCTGTTCTCGATGCTCTCTCTGCTGAAGGAAATTGATCTCTTGAGTCTGTCAGGCAGCTATGAGAGCGCTGCAAGCCACGGGGTCTTGTTACCATTCACAGGTGCAGCACGCTGACAAGCTGACGATGACAGCCGAGCCGAGCCAAGGTGTGTGTACGTACATGTGCGTCCATTACGCGCACATGTGAGTGTGTGTGCGCGTGTGTTTCCCCGGGCCTGAAGACAGAAGTTTGTCAATGGCTGCAGAGATTGTCGGCATACCTGGGATTCCTCCAGATTCCAAACAACCAGTGACAAGACAGGAGGGAGAAAGAGGCCTATGAGAGAGAGAGAGGGCTTTCTGCCAAAGTTATCCACTCTGGAACGGGCACAGGTGCAATATTTCACAAGATAAAGGCTCCTCTGTTTAGAGAAACACGCTGCTTTACAGCCATGATACATGGAGAATATTTAGAGGCAGCAGGGACATGCAGCTGTGAGATATGCAAAAAGATTCTTGAAATGATCATGGACAAAAGTGAGAGCTCCAAAGCCGTAACGAAAAAAAAACCCCCACTGATGATCACATCTGGTTACATTGCCTAAACCATAGCAGGATGATTCATTAATACCACTTGTCACAGGAGGAATTCTGTGGTTTATTGAGAAGATACAATCAGAAGGAATCTGAAGATTGGATCTATAACTTCTGCTATGATACTTATTATTGAAATTTTATGGGATTGAAGTGATATTACAAACTACTTTTTAGCAGTCCACACTGATAAACAGGAAGCTAACCAGCTGGGAGGCCATTTTAGCTGCTGTTGAGAGGAGAGAGAGACAGTTTGTTGTGTTCTCATCGGCAGGACATTAAGACTGAGACTGTAAGGTAATGGTAACTCGTGTGGTAGCTGAACTAATCAAAGAATATGGACATTTTGAAGAGATTTAGGATGAACACAATACTGAATGTGTGGGAGCTTCCAAGGACTCAGCCAAAATATTTAACATAAATGATCTACGTCTTAAATCGTTCGTCGTATAACCAACATTATTTGGCAAAGGCTACACAGGAAGAGCTTCAGTAGGTAGTGGAAGATGACGGGGCCTCTTCCAGCATTGTCACGGTCCTCAAGTTTAGATGCTATTATTCCAATTGAATGCGTGATAGCCTTGTACTGCTGCAGTGAGTGCATTTTGTCATGATAAAGTCCCTCATAAGTGAGGTTCCAAGTTGCAAACTATAGGCATGTGTTGAAAGAACTTTAACGTTCCATCTCTGACTTGCTGTCGGCCACTAAACAGAGATTGCCTCATTGCCGGGACGCCGAAGTTAGAGAAAACAAGCCGCACACTTAACATGTCATTTCAGTGCGAGGCGTCTTATGAAGTAGCGCTGCAGCTGGCCCGGAGCCAAAAGCAACAGAATTCTTCAGCCTGGAATGCCTGCTTGATTAATATAGAAAACAGAGTCTCGCTTGAGCTCATTTGGTGCACTTTCTTGTTGGTTATGTTGCCTTTCAATATAACAAGCCGTGTCTGCCGTGGCAGAGGAAAGACCAGAGCACTCAAACTAATCACTTACTATAATCAGCTTTTAGATACAATTTTCAATATTGGACTGAAAATGTGGAGAGGGGTGTTCCATTTTTTGCACAAAACCCGTATGAAATCAGCTTGATGTCTCAACCACTTGCACTAAATCAACTTCATTTTCTATCTAGCCAAAGTAAAAGTCAAAATCAATGCTAAAGCGTCCAAGGTCTCATGAACACACCGCCATTAGCATTGATTTTCCTTCGCACACGCTGACACCAACACCGGATGAATAACACACATGGGAGTGCTTGTCCTTTAGGAATTTTGTGAGTGCAGCTGAGTGTATAAGCATGTATTTGGGAATCTTTGCGTTTGCGTGTGTGCGTTGGCCCAAAGAGGAAGTTCCTGTGGTGAGACGGCCCTAAGCTGAACACACACGCGCACACACACACCATTGGAAAAGCTCTGGAAAACGACTTCCTGTGGTCACCTGTGCCCGATGACCCTGAAGAAAGAGACCCTTACAAACCAAAACCCACTGTCCGTCTCTCGCACATGCACACCGCGCTACCCTGGCTGTCGACATGGTTGTAGCCAGGCCTTGGCTGTGACACACAGGGAAAGAAGGATGAATGGGGCCCTCAGAGAAACCTTCAGTGTGACGGGAAAAAGAGGGAGGGAACACTGCAAAAAATTACTATTATTACTATTATAACGCAGCAATCCTTTAAATCTCGGTTTCATCTTCAAAGAAGCATTTATTTTTCACTTACTTCTTCCTAAAACTACAAAAATATCTGAGTTTGAGTAAGATAACAATGCATGCAACGCAACAGTAACAGTGTTCCAAAAATCTGCATGAAATTACTACACGCAGCCGCCTGCCGAGTCAGATGACATAAATATCCCCCTTTGGCACAGGGCACAGCCCATGAAATCATCGTGCCTACTTGAGTTTTGCTTATTTAACACTGTTAAGTGGACTATTAGGTGTCCACGCCTGTGGGCAGCTTCAGCGGCTGCATTCAAGACAGAAATCCAAAGTGTTCGTGTGATGAATTCTCCGTTTTATAAGAGGAGGAGGCAGGACATGTTCACATCCCTAGAGATGTAAGCTTTTAAGCTGAAGACGTTTTGTTTGCTTGAACCAGTTCAAAATGTGGTTGATGTCAGAATGACGTGACTTGGCAAGCTTGCATTATGATTATATTCTCCATCAGTTGTTCCCCAGTAATACTTACAATATATTTTTCATACAATTTGAAATATTTAATTCAGTTTGGTCAAGTTAGCGTTTTCCCTTAAAGTTTTATCCATTACTTTTGGCTAACAAGGAGGCTATCAACTGTTTATACAGAACTTTTAGCTAATTTCAACAGTGTATACACTGCAGTGTTGTCTCACTAACATCTGGAGTAGGTGATGTTTACAATATAGCATACTGCATGCATACTAAAGGCGGGGGCATGTTTGAAACAAAGCAGTGTCGTCCAACTACGTCTGAGGGCAAAAACCATCATCAAAAATCATGAATAAAGAATCAACATACGATAGAAATGACCAGACGTAAAGTTTCATCAACATGTCTTCATTGTGAAAAGTCCGAAAATGAGAGACCCGCACGTAAAGGCGTTTATTCTCAACCCACTTCCTTGCCTCTGCGGCACCGAGTGTAGCGTGTAGCCTAGATATTGTGTTGTAAGAATAATCTTAAACATTTTGACAATGACAATTTGGAACATTCTGTCTGACAGTTTGATTAGGAAACATTATCGAGGTGTGATTGTGATCCCCGGATCATTTGTTGATGCAGATTGTATTATTGCACTTCTTCAGAAAGCATCACTGTGACATATTGTGAGCCCTGTGTTCTGATGTGTGAGCGTGCACAGGAAACGGATACCGAACGGGTTCCTTTTAACTTTGCAGCCCTCAAATCAGCTGTCCAATAAGATCTCAGCTTCACAGTAGCCTCTCTCCGCCCTTTGATACTTTGGATGGAATACTAATATCTGAGGGACATTTTGATTTGAACGGCATATCAGAATGAATAATTTGGCACAATAGCAACATTTGAAAGCATGGTATATAAAAAGCTACAGCCAGTATTTTGGCATGGTCTTCAAAATATCATCTGTGTGTATTGGCCTTTGACCAAAGAGTGATCAGGGTTGTTCCTGGCTCAGAATGGGCCTTTGGGTGCGGGGTGACTACGGAAGACAGAATGCGTGATTGGTCCGCATGCAGTTAAGGCTTGGCGATATAGGTTTTTTCATTTGTTGTTTGATAGATGGTTGTTAAACACATTTGGAGAGGATTTGAATTGCT
>JBBPCS010000892.1:14298-34710 GCA_037974645.1 Hollardia meadi | reverse complement strand
TATTCTGGTTTGTTTAACACTTTTTTGTTTACTACATAATTCCATGTGTTCCTTCATAGTTTTGATGTCTTCAATATATATCTACAATGTAGACAATAATAAAAATAAAGAAAAACCATTGAATGAGAAGTTGTGTCCAAATTTTTGACTGGTAGTGTACGTACTTACAAGAATAATAATTATACAGGGGAAAATAACGAACCCTCATTTTATAATGCTTTTTTTAAATTAAAAAAACAAGTACAAAAACACACGTTTCATGACTCAAGTTGCCCTGTCACACACCTCCTGAGCAGACAAGGCTAATACCGACATACAGTGGCCCAGCCTCTGCACTGAGCTGTGTTCATTACCTCGGAGGACATCCCTGGAGGTCCGGGCCTCCTCAAAGCTCAGTCTGTTGTCTGAGGCCACCAGGGCTTTCAGCTCCTCGGCTCTGGACACATACTGGCTGACCTGCGGGAAGTCCTCTTACATTGACTCAACTTAATCATGTAAACCACGCCATATGCTCTCCATCCATGCCATATGGTATTCATAGAGGAGAACTCATTCCAAGTGAAAGCCACTGGAGTGTAAAAAAAAGCACCAATTGAAAATAGAAAGTAATCCAAATGTGAGTGCGGGGAGTGTTTTCAGGCTTACCTTCTGCCTGAGGGCATCTTTACGCTGTCGGTCCGTCTCGTCTGGCGAGGGCAGTGAGGAGATGTTTTGGTTTTTACATTTAGAGCGTTTACTTTGCCAGTTTATTGTGGTGGAACAAAGGCGGTGTATTGTTAAAGGGCTTAAGCCACAGACAGGATATGAGAGTGCGTGTTGCTCTTACAGTGAATAGCCGGTACAAAGTGCTCAAGGGCACTGCAGTAAAGAGAGAGAGCAGCGGACCTCTCCCCCTCCTGGTCCTTCTGAACGGCCTGCAGGACGAGCTCCTTCTGAAAAGAGGAAACTGGCATCACTAAATGCAAACTGCTGCAACTCCCCATTGCTTATGCATGCATGCAGAGTCATGCGTGAAGGCACATGTGGGGCAGGCATGAGCACAAACGTACAAACACATGTGTACATGTGCTCAGTCAATCACACCACACATTATTCATGGTCATCTAGACTAGACACACACGTGTCAGCACATACTTCCTTTGCTTCTTATTCTCTTACTGCTTTCATTAGGCTCTCTGCACTTGGCATGTGCTCCAAATCCACAAAAGGGTGGGTGAAGAATTCTGCAAAGGTGATCCGGGCATCTGGATTTCTCTCTAGCAGCCGCAACAGAAGGTCTCTGCAGTCCTTGGATACCCTGGCCCCAGGAGGGAGCTGATGCACAAAACACGACCTTATTATGTTCCGCTCAATCCACAGGACAATCCAAGGGAAAAGGACAGCAGATTGTTGCCAGAGACTTTCTAGTGTCACATCACTACTTTTTATCAAAAGATGACCTTAAAACTCTCTATGTGACTCCTGGGCAATGGACCATATGGTAATGCAAACCATTGAGCTCAAGCCTAATGTCTGACACAAGAATTCAGGTGTTTTGAAAGCCCTCCATCATTAAAAGTGCTGTTATATTTAATTGCCACTGTGTTGTGGTAAATAACATTTGGTTTGTGTATGCAGCGGTCAAATAAGGTCAGAAACACAACTATGACTTTTAATTGCCAGCAATTAGTTATTGTTTTTTATTTCATACTAATCAAGACAAAAGTGACAGAAGACAGAAATGAACCATCCATTTAAGATTTTAAGCCATAATAATTATGGATTTTTTACACATTGATCAAATCAACTCACTTATAGATGAGACATTGCCAATTTATGTTTCTTAACAAATCACAGTTCAATATATTATATAGGCCTGTTTACAAAAATGTAAATACATTTTTTTTCCATTTGTATCCCATATTGCTTCTTTAACTTATAGGTAGTTAAATAGAGAAAATAAAGGTATGGTGTGAAAGTATGCCATCTAGTGGCTAAATGGTTAAAAAAAATCATTTTTCAAACTATTGTGAGAAACCCCCCAGCACTCAGCAGTGTGTTTTTAATAAACTGTTAAAGGGGGAAATCAATGAAATATTAACTGACATGCTGCTTTTATTTCTCAGGGGACAACAGCAAGGTAGGACATACATGTAACTAGAAATAAAACTTACAAGAATACGATGCAAACAAAAAAAGCCTACTTCATATTTTTAAGTCTCTTATTCCCAGGGGATGTGTTGTGTTTATGTATATTTGGATGATTTCATCTATTTTTGGGGAAAAAAACTGTACACCCCAATGTGTTGTGGTAGCACTGAGACAATTGCTGAACATAATATAGCACTTTGTCCATTGGAAACTCATCTAAAAAAAAGCACTGCTGCTTTACAGGTTTTCATTACTCTGAACATTTAGAGTATGCTCAACACATGCATCCATCAAATGACAAAAAAAGTAGCACCATGTAGCACTATTTTAGAGCACCAGTGCGAGCAGTGAGTCATTCATATTTTCAGCAGGATTGCTCACCGATTCAGTACAATAATTCATTAATGAATAACTAATTTATTGCTCAACGCTTACCTCAATAGGTTGGTTACTCCGGATCTTCTCCTCCAATTCAGCATATGACCTTGATGCAAATGGTGCCCGCCCAAACAGCGTCTCTGCATGCACACAAACAATGTTATGTAGACTATTCCAAAAGGATCATCTGCAGTGAATTGCAGAGTATTCTGCAATGAAAACTGCATGCAATGCAATGAAATTGGCATGCATGCTTCAAATGATCTTAGCTTATTTACCTTAAATATCTCTTACATTTAACTTGTCAGTGACATGAATGATGTTGGTCTTTAGCAAAAAAAAAATTTCTCAGCCAACAGTCTCTAAACTACACAAAACTAGTGTATATTGTATAATATCCACACAATGCAAGTAATGTAGTATGCTAATTTACTATTATTGTACAATTACTCTACCCCACTAGAAAGGGAGAAAACCAGGCTGATGTTTTAAAATTAATGGCACAATTTTGTTTGTTACCTACTAGTGCCAGGGCCAAATGATAAGCCTTTTATTGTTGAAAAAGAGGTGATGTTGACACATTAGAAATTATTAATGAGGAGGAGTCATGCTACACAGTATAGGACAGAGTTGAACCAGATTCTGTGCACAGGGATACATTTTCTTCACCTGAATATATAATGAAACAGCATTATCATCAAGAGATTGCAAAGTACTCACCATAAAGAATGACTCCTACTGACCAGAGATCTACCCTGGAGTCATACTGGCGTCGGCACACCATCTCAGGCGCCATGTAGAGAGGAGAACCTCTGAGGACACTCTTCTCATCCCACGGTGACATGTACTGAGCGAAGCCAAAATCTGAGCGCAAACCAGAATGTAAACAACATGTTCAGATTCCACGGGACTGAACTGTGTTAAACTCCTATACAGCTCTACTAACTGACAGGTTTATAATGCAAAAAGCACAATGGTGTGTTTGTTTGAAGGCTTACATTTAAAGTTCAGGTTAGGAATATGATGTTAATACAACATGAAGAAGCAAATGTCGGTTGTGGAATCAAAAAGACTTAACTTTTAGCTCTGCCAAAAAATCAGCACAACCGCATGACAATGATTCAGTTCTTCTGGTGTACAGCACGTGGCTGTATCGCTTTCACTCATAAACAAATCAATATGTGTTTGCTGTGTGACTGGCCATGAGATCACCTGCTAGTTTGAGGACAGAGCCGCTGAGCAGAATATTCTGGGGTTTCAAGTCCAGGTGTGAGATGTTTCGCTCATGAAGAAACTGGAGAGCACAGGCTGTTAGTGCAGACACACACAAGAATACACAATGAGAGAAGCACAGCGATACTAAACTCAGCCCGCATCATGCAGTCCTAAAGTTTGCACTGAGGGATATGTGTTATTTCTATCTAACATTTTTCCAAAAACTGTACTGTGCTACTGTTGGCACTAGCTGTACATGTATGCATGGCTGAATAAAGTGTCAGAAATTACCAATTAAAAAAAAGAATAATATTAACTTCTGACATCAAGTCAAAATAACAGGTTGTAACCCAGTCTTGCAATGACTCACCTATCTGTTGCAGGAAGCGCTGGGCCACCCTCTCAGGTAAAATCCTGCGACTGCGAATGAAGCGGGAGAGATCTCCACCAGAGCACCACTCCAGAATTAGATAAATATTCTCAGCATCCCACTAATGAAAGAGAATTCAGCACATCAGGTAAAGATTAAGACCGGGACTGTTACTTTTGTTTCCAATATCTACATATTGACTTTTTGGACACAAACTTCATAACCAGTATATATAGTTTGCATGGAGAGAGGCACACCACTGTTTGAATACAGGGCATAGTCTCATTAGATCTTATGGTTGTTTTTTTTAGATCTTTATTTATTATTCACAACATATCCCTTGTATAACCTACCACAAATCTAATAGCTATTAATGGGCTTACCTGAAAGTCTTTTAGCTGGACTATATGAGGGTGACGCATAGTCTTGAGGATTTCAATCTCCGTGAGCAGGTTTTCTGTGGATGCCTTGTTTAGAGTCTTCTTCCCAACCACCTTCACCGCCACTACCTCTCTGCTGTCCCCCTGCAATGTCACAGTCAAGAACTAAACTTAAATTTCACTTTCAGTTTTAAAGACAAAATCAGACTAAACTTATAATACTAGTGTGACTGCAAATATACTCAGCATTAATTTTAGGATAATAGTGATTTAGTATGTTAAGCAAAGTAAAGTACAGGGAAAATCACTGCTTAGCACCTTAAACTCAAATACAAACATTAATGTTTTAGACTTATGATATGTGATGTTTCCCTGAACCTACCAAAAACTCACCTTTCTGTAGGCCTTGTAGACTGTGGCATATGTACCACTACCCAGTCGCTCTGTGAGGATGAAGTCAGCCAGTTTTGGTGGAGCAAAACTGGAGGTTGAAGCCATGCTGAATACTGCAACATCAAATTTCCCTAGTAGGTCTGGGCTGGAATGTAAGATCAAATGATATTCATATCAAATAAATGGCCTGATCCTTACCCTTCTAAGGGGAGGTCAGAGGTCAAGATGTTATCCTTTGACCTGGTGGGGTAACTAAGGGTGTCTTGTTTTGCACAAGGAGGGGATGCTTTATAACAAGAATACATGTAACTTCTAGTGGAACAGGCTATCTAACGTTACACCATTCCACTTTAAATCAATAAGAAAGACAAGTCAGTTATTTTACCACTGCCGTTGTCAATCATTTGTCGAGTTTACTGTGGCACACTTCTCATGGTAAGGTGTGCCTCTTAGCCGTTGTTCAAACTCAAAGTTTACTGTTTACTGTCTCTTTCAGACAGGCTCGTTGAAGGTCTTATTCTGACACAAGTTTGTTTTCCTGATAAGCTAGGAAACAGCCAGTTAAGTGAACTGAGTTTGCTTTGAACTACAGTTTGGGAGCTAGCTACAAGTCCTAACGTAGCACTTGTACTGGCAATGTAAATTAGCGAAGTTAGCATATATACAACTAGCTACTGAAGATGTAGTGTACCGTTAGCCAAAAATAAAAATAAAACTGATAACTGATAACTTTCCGCGTGCATTCAAACGTTTTTAAAATAGATGTGAACATAGCTGACACTTACCAGTAAGCTAATAAATCCAAAACACATGAATGAAAGGTCAATGTTTACATTACTGACAGGTTAGTCGCACGCTGCACTGCAGTGATCCGCTGACATTAAAATGTATCAGAAAATATGATACTGCCTACTACCGGTGGTCCTCCGTCACTGCAAATTCCGGGAGGAAATGTCGTTAATAAAACACCTGTCGGCAAAATATCAACCACTAGCACAACACAAATATCTCGTAGTTAAGGTATATAATAATGTACTAATTCATAATTTTGACTGAATAATATTTTGTCAAATAATAGTTTCGTCGTATTTCTATTACGTGGATTCTTATTTTATTTTATTTTCAAAACCCTCGCCGGAAGTTAGCTGTCATTGTGGCTATGGTGGTCTTTTAAAGATGGCGGAGTGCCTGGCTGCACGTTTGACCGCCCAGGAGGAGCAAATTCGCCTCCTCACCAAGGAAATCTCCACTCTCCGCGATGGATTAAGTCAAGGTCTAGATGCCGTCGGAGTTGTGGGGGTCTCCCCGGAGCTGGAGTCCCTGCGGACCGAGAATGAAAAGCTCAGGTACCGGCTACTGCACCTCCGGCGGGGTCTACAGTCGGAGCTGGAGCTGGAGGAGGCGCAGAGCAAGAGACGACAAGAAGTGAAGTGTGGGAAAGCTCCGGAGAAAACCACCAGCAAAGTGCAGCATACAAACAACCGGGCTGATAATAAGGTAATAATAAAGACTGTGGTAGCGAATATTAGCCAGTTTAAATTAATTTTTAATATTATGAGGGTGAATTAATGTAGTGTTGCACCATTATGAGTAGTGGGCCTCTATCCAGTGAAGTCAAATGACAAACTGTACCACCCCTTATCCAGAAATAGCTGTGTCACAGTGTGTGCAACACTTTGAATGCTCAACATGTTCAGTGACATGAGTAATATGCTGATAATGTGGCTCAGAAGGGGAAAAAAGGGGGACCTGTTGGATGATTAAAGACACACACACATACACACACACACCTCTGTGTTTGTGGTCAGGTAGCAACCCCAGATTCCAAACAAGGCAACAACAAGAAGAAGGAGAAGAAGCAGGAGAAGGGACAAGGAGGCGGGAGTCTGAAAGAGGTAATTACTGAAGAAGCACAGGACCGTGAGGTTATCCTGCTGCTAACATTTCAGTTCAGCCCAAACAGCAAAAAAAAGTTTTAGCTCTATTCCCTTCCTTTCACAAAACTTCTCAACTTTGGTTGTTTTTCATATTTTCCACTGTAGCTGAAGCCCTGGCCTGGATACATTGCAGAGCGCCTCTGCTTATATGAGGAGCTGAGGAGGGAGAGCGATGCCCTGCTGGCAAAGAAAGCTTCAGACGGCAAGCCCATTACTGTGGAGCTGCCAGACCGGCGTAAGGTGGCAGGCAAAGCATGGGTCACTACACCTTACCAGTTGGCTTGTGATATCAGGTTAGTGCTTAAACAGTGGGACAGATCCATAAATGTCTAGTCTACAATTATCAACTAATGGCTGCCAACTTGATCAATATAATTACTTTAGCTATAAAAAAACTAAATTGTTCTTGATCTTTCTTGCCATTATAATGGTAAAAATCACTCTGTTAAATCATTTCTGAGACAACTGTCTTGCACTTTATCTGTCAGCCAGGGCCTGGCCGACAACGCCGTAATTTCTCGGGTGAACGGGGAGCTCTGGGACCTGGACAGACCTCTTGAGCATGACTGCTCTCTTGAGCTCCTGCGCTTTGACAGTGAGGATGCTCAGGCTGTGAGTACATAGAACTAAATTAATGCATAAATAAACATTTTAACACATGGCTAACGGCGGCTGAGGGAAACCTCAAATGTATTGTTCTGCAACAGAAATTTTTTTTGCAATAGCAAATCTTTTTCTTATATTTATTTAAATTTGGATTTTTTTTCTCTTCAGTAATGTATGTCTGATGGATTAAAAAGGTCCGAGTTACAGCATCCAAACAACATATTGATTTTTATTATTATTTATTTTCCAAGAGGTAATATGTGCATCTTCATCTCATTTCCTAGGTGTACTGGCACTCCAGTGCTCACATTCTGGGGGAAGCAATGGAGCACTTTTATGGAGGGTGTTTGTGTTACGGACCCCCCATTGAGAATGGTTTCTACTACGACATGTTCCTCGATGGACAGAAGTGAGCAAATATTTTTTACTATCAGTGACTTCTCTGTTCTTTTTCTGGAATGTCGTATCATTTTCAGACATCTATTTTTGTCTAAAAGTAGTTTATACATACCGGTCTTAATCATGTATTTTACTGCTTTTTAAAACAATTGATGGTTTTGCTTTGTTGGGCCAAAAAGAGCATTTACAGCATTATTATTTTTTAAACATACTGAATTGAACCACAGTATCATTGTCAAAAATGACGTCATGATACTCGTCAGAGCAGCAGTGACCATGAACACTTGTAATGAACTAAGCATGTTTGTCATTTCCAGGGGAGTGTCCAGCACCGAGTTTGGGGACCTGGAGACTTTGTGTAAGGCTGTGGTGAAGGAAAAGCAGCCATTTGAGAGGCTTGAGGTCAGCAAGGAGACGCTGTTGAAGATGTTTAAGGTGAGAGGGAGAGCGAACACTCCCATGTGTTGTCCGCAGATCTTCTGAGCTATGGTCATGTATTTGTTGTTCTTAAACTGTTTAAAACTGTGAGGGGCTAATAATGTCCGTGCCACTGTGTTTCACAAACTGTTTTACTGTTGAGCAAAATGTTCTCTTGTCATAAACTTAAATAGCCTGGTTTATACAGTCATGCCTAGCCTTTGTATTTGCATGAATGGAATTTAGCAGAAAAAAAGGTAACTCTTTAAATAAAGACAAAATAAACTGTGTGTGGAGAATTTTCCCTCGGTCCAGGATGACTAAACCAATGTCTTTGTATCCTTCAGTATAACAAATTCAAGTGTCGCATTCTGAATGAGAAAGTCACCACCCCCACTACCACTGTCTACAGGTAAGTTGCTCATAAGAAAGAAACAAAAGTTAACTGGATCTTTTTTTATTTTAAGAGGATGTGTGAGTTCTTTTTTTGGGTGTTTGTAAAGCTAATTGTTGTGTAATTTATGAATTCTTTTTAGATGTGGGCCCTTGATTGATTTGTGCAGAGGTCCCCATGTCAGACATACAGGCAAGATCAAGGCCATGAAGATCTACAAGGTACATGGAAAATGCACAAAATCTGCAAGCCCCAAACACATTCACACTGTTCTCAGATAATAGAGTTAAGAGTTTGTACGTCCTGATTTTATTTCTGAATGTTTTCTAGTAAGGCAATATTGTGCTAACGTGTCTGAAAAATGTTGATATTTCCCTCTTTTCTTTTCACTCTGTCATCAGAACTCTTCAACCTACTGGGAGGGCCGCTCCGACATGGAGACTCTTCAGAGGATCTACGGGATTTCTTTCCCAGATTCAAAGATGCTGAAGGAGTGGGAACGTTTTCAGGAGGAGGCCAAGAACAGAGACCATCGCAAGATTGGCAAAGTGAGTCACTGTAGGCAGTCATGTCCAAGCCCACCCAGTTGGCTGAGGCCTGGAACTGAAAGCCATTACTTAGTGAATTTTGATTCATTATTGTATAATATGATGGCTGCCACATCTCCTTTGAAGTTTTTGTTGGAGTTTTTCCTCGTGAGAGTCTAGGATTGTGGTTTTATAGATGTGGTGAAACCCTGAACCAAGAACACAGTCTCCAGCCAAACACAAACTGTAACAACACATGCAACAATATACCAACAAATTATATTGCTACCCTAACACAGTTGGTATTGCCAAAAATGCTTCCGGTCCAGTCCCGTATGGCAAAAGAAGAAAGAAGAAAACCTTGTTGTTCTGCTATAAATCAACTGTTGTTGCTTTGTACCAGCTGGGGGCGCTGTGTTTCTTCATATGGCCACATTTGGGATATTTATGAGTCATCTGAGCACCCCAGCTGGTTTCCCAGCATGGGAGACACAGGCGGCAGCACCTCAATCAGCACCAATAACAACACAGTTCCATATTAAACACAAGAGCCAAGACATTGCTGTTGATGCTATTTGGAGGGAGGTGACAAAAGCGGCATGTTGTTTTAAAGATGGTGCTCTGTGGCATGATTCAAAGCCGACCCTCATCATTTCATAACAACACATAGAGCATAGTGACTGCACATTTTTAAAAAACCTCTAGCGCAGTCAGGTTTTCTCAACCAATATCACTGAAGTAAAAAAACCCAGCAGGTGCACCGACAGGGATCCAGCTGTGTCTTTGACATATCGATTTTAGAAACTTGATTAAACACGTTATACTTCACCAGTTTTGACATGTGTAAAGGAAATAACAGCACTGTTGTGTAAATATAGACCAGTCTGGACTAGTTTGGTCAGGTTAGTAATGAGGCATACCCCGTGTTCCAGTACCCATACTACCGTACTATTTTAGTATGCCAGGAAAAGATTTAGTATGTCCCAATACATAGTATGTCAAATGCAGTATGCCAAAAATACCAGGATGTCCTCCTGCATCCAGTCCCATTTTGCAGTATGCAAATCAACATGCTTTTCTGGCTGTTCTGACCCACAATCCTCAGCGCAGCGGAAGTTAATTCACATCAACCGAGATGCCAAAAGAGCACAGACAGATGACAGAAGCCGTAATAACTGATGACAGTACATTTCGATTCTTGCTACATTTTTTTGACTTATGTATAATTATTACATGAATATACTGTACGCATTATATACAGTCTGCGCTGGATGAAAGAGCAAGAAGGCCAAAGTTCAAGGCACAATGTTATGATGAAGTAGTATGTCCCAACTGTACACTTATTTCTTGCAACAGTATGTACTTTGTAAGAGCAGCTGTTGTACATACTAAAAGAAAACGTATGTGATTTGGAACGCAGCCTTTGCTTAATCTCATTGCTTGTTAAAATCAATCTGTTAGATGGAAACGGTGTACCTTCCCGGAGGTTCCCATTTACTCCTGCACTGTGAACATCAGTCAGTTTGCAGTTCATGTCAAATTCTTCACATTCTTACATAAGCTACACTTAATTGCATTATTAAAATTTGAGCTCACATCTTTTTGAGTCTTCAACGGACAGACATCCAGAAATTCATCTATTAAATAGAGTTGACAGATACTTCAGTTTCTAGAAAATGTTAATTATCTTATTTATTTGCCATAATCTAAATGACCTGGTTGGGGTCTATTGCTTTTCAAAGTTGTTTAAAGGTCTGTAGCATCTTATACACCTTTTAAGCATTAATTTACAGCAGTTATTTTTTTTTTTTTTAAAAAAAAGCAAGTTCCCATTACTAATGCAGGACTTGTACCCACAATGTCATGATTCCAAGAGCAGCAACACACTGAACTAACAGAGTTAGTTACGGAGTTCAACTCTACTTGTGTCAATGTCTGCGCTTTCTGCTGGTCCACAACATGCTACCAAAAGTTCCCTTTTGCTTTCTGTATTGCAGTGATTTTGTTTTTTATATTATTGTAATCTGTTTCTAACTTGTTAACTTCTGTAGCTGAAAAGAATGGAAAGACGGAGAGGTGACATGAATGTGTTATAAAAACACGCACAGGGAGATCTTGCATCAATGCTGTTAAAATGAATACTGGTTACCATCCAAGGTCGTTACAGAAATCACAGGACCTCTCACGCACTTTTACTACAGTATTTTAAATTTTAAAGGCAATAATGGATAGGATATGTCTTTACAGTCTTTACAGTTGTCCTGCTTTCCAGCTACCAGGGCGCAACACACTAGTCTCTTTTTGTCTCTCCATTGAGCTTTTTCGGCAGCGAGTCGCTGACAGATGGTCTGCTACGTGATGATCGGATAACTCCCTGCTGTGTGTGGAGAACTTAATTGCCAGTTGTACCTGCTGATAATAGTCTTCTTTGTTGGTTTCACAGGATCAGGAGCTGTTCTTCTTCCATGATCTGAGCCCTGGCAGTTGTTTCTTCATGCCGTGCGGAGCCTACATCTACAACACACTCACAGAGTTCATCAGGGTAGGAGTGGTGGCCAAATGATTATCGGTACCTCTTTGATTTACAGCACATTTCACATGTTATATTCTGTTTTCGATAAAAAGACTCAGTTGTGGTAGAGCCTACAGAAGCCTTGGGGGCTCTGCTTTTTAAAAAAAATGGTATTAAATTCTTATCAGATGGGCAAAATCTTATGAAATGGCGTTCTGTGATCTAATTTGTGTCAGTCTATTTTTGGCTATTTTACTGTCTATAATTGTATGTCTCCTATCCAACAGTATGCTACAGAGGCTGTTCGTTTATTATATTGTTTTCAAATGGTTAGAAAATATGTTTTTGTGATGTCAACATGGCAACCTTTCCTGAAACAAACACATCACAATAAGCTTTGGTTGGTAATAATTATTTTTGTCATTACATGAAATATGTTGACTGTTTTGTTGTCATTTTAAAATACTTCTTTTGGGATCTCCATTGAGGAAGTTCTGTCAAGATCACAGAACACCACTTTATTAAGATCCACAAACAGAATCAGCATCTGTATAGTGTTTGATTCAAAGAAAGAAGTACTCCAGAGGTGCTGAAACACTTACAACCTTATGCACGCACATCCAAACCAAAAACGAGCAGGTGCTGAGTCAAACGTGAGCAAAACATGACTTATACAAATGAACGGCTTGCACAGAGCAGGGCTCCAGTAGCCACTTATTTAAAGGAATGCGTCACCCAAAAATGAATATTCAGTCATTATCTACTCACCCCTATGCAGATGGAAAGATAAAGTTTCATCCACAAAACATTTCTGGAGCTTCACAGCAAAACATTCCCTTAACTGAAGAAGATGGGGACTTGTTTTAAAACATAAAAAAAACATAAAATTCCTCCATACAGCTTGTCCATTATAATTAAGTTTCCAAAAGCCCCAAGATCCCAAATTGTTTTTAAAAAAAAAGAAGCTGAAATCTTTACTGTGGGCTTAGCTTAGAGGTTACAGTGAAGATTTTGTGGACAGAAACATTACCCAACTTTCCATCAGCATGGGCGTGAGTAGATAATGACTAAATAAAATTTTTTGGATTAACTTTTCCTTTAACGCACCCAGGGAGTGACGTTTTGAGCAACACTGCTCTTCATCAGCTGTTTGTTTGTTTTTTGTTTGTTTTTTGTTTGCGCAAGCTATATTTAACATTTCCAGTGTACTTGTAGTGATTGCCAGCTCATTGCCATGCAGACCACTCACCGATTACTTTAGCAAAAAATGCAATCACCAAGGAGCTCAAAGATAAACTGTGAGTTTAAAAGTGAGCTGAATATTTCAGTACAGCTCAGTCGGTTTCAAAGTCTGCCCAGAGCCCCAGAAAAGCTTGGGCCTGGATACTGCCCGAATTATGGCCTGAGCTTTTCAGAGGATTTTTCATTCAAACACCAAAAACGTGCCACCTGATGATCATGAAGTCGGTGTCCGAACCCAAAATTTTTAGATTTTGCGATTGTGGTCCTTGTCAGACGCACAGCAGATTTCTCAAAGGTGGCGTGTTATTTGTCAGATGCATGGAATGATAATTTGAACATGTGTGTTTGGGAAGCCACCAAATTTCCACATTTAGTAATTGGGTTGAATGATGGCATGAGTGGGCAGAAGTTCTGAGTAGACCACAGTCTTGACTTGAACTTTTCTTCCAAGTCCAATGACTGTACAGGAACTCGTCTCTTTGGCGTATTTGCAGAGATGTGTTGACATCTTGAAGACTTTCACATCACGCACGAACACACCAGACGAAGCCAAGACAACCTCACATACATCACACTGAAGCGGTGCAAGATCATTATCACGTCACTTCAGTCTGTTATCACCGTGTTTTTAAAAAAAAAAAAAAAAAAGGAAGAGAAGCAGCAAGCTTATGCATTTCCCTCTCTGAAATGTCCCTAAAACGTTTAACACTGAGAACAAATGACCAGGTATGCACAACACTTATAGATTGTGGAGGCTGACTTCTTATCGCTGCAATGGAAGAGATGCAGTCAGTCGTCTCTCGGGTTTTATATCCGTCTTCTTCTGCTAAATTGTGTTTATTCAGGAGAAGCTGACTGAGCAGGCTTGTTTTTAAGCTCTTTCATATTCACAGTTGCTGTGCTAAAGACCTCAACTGGATATTTAATTTTTTGCTTAAGGAAAACTAATAAAATAATAATATAATAAATAAAACGAGTTTCGTGCCAGAAGTCATGATGCAGCTCAGCTCAATAAAGTACCTGTGCAGGCCAACTGGCAGATTTAGCTTGTTTATGTGGTTTTGTTGGTTTTCTAGGAAGAGTACTGGAGAAGAGGCTTTCAGGAAGTAGCCTCCCCCAACATCTATAACAGCAAACTGTGGGAGACATCCGGCCACTGGCAACACTACAGCGAAAACATGTTCTCCTTCCCTGTTGAAGAAGATATCTTTGCACTCAAGCCCATGAACTGTCCCGGGCACTGGTAAAATTTAGAGCACTGTGAACATTTGAAGTCTTTCCCCAATGTTGTAAATCAAACATCACATACAGTATTTAATGGGCAACACAGTCGTTTGATTTCCTGCTCTGGTTGTCCTGTAGTCTGATGTTCAGCCACAGGCCTCGCTCGTGGAGGGAGCTTCCTCTGAGGCTGGCAGATTTCGGGGTCCTCCACAGAAACGAGCTGTCAGGAACACTAACTGGTCTGACCAGAGTACGGCGCTTCCAGCAGGATGACGCGCACATTTTCTGCACGATGGATCACGTGACCACATCAGTAGTTTCCACAAATCTACTTATTATGAGTCATTTTCTAAATTCTGAATCATCTGGTTTTTTTTATTTATTACAGATTGAGTCGGAGATGAAAGGCTGTCTTGACTTCCTCCGCTGTGTCTATGATGTGTTTGGATTCTCCTTCCAGCTTCACCTCTCCACTCGTCCAGAGAAGTATCTGGGCGACATCGCTGTGTGGAACCAGGCGGAAAAGGTAAAGTGCATCATGCATTATAGATATGATTTATGGTGGAAAATAATTTCCAGGTACCAGCTGGATTCTGTTGAATGTTCAGCACACAATCTCACTTTGTCTTCCAAGTATGACACTGCTTTGGTGGCATACAGTATAAAATGCAGGGGCTTTGCTCCACCTTAGTTTATATCAAATAGTTGGCCATGTTGACGCTGACTTGGCACTGTTGCGGAAAGAGCTAGCTCCCTGCTGTGTTATCATGCAGTAGTATCAGATCTGTGAGTCATTGTGAAGTTTCTTGGATTTCTGTAGGAGGTGTGCTGTCAATAAAACATTGTTCATTTGTTTGACATGATTTCTGTTATTAAATTTGTACAGGTCTAGGTTGCATAAGGTAATCACTTATATTGGAAAGGTAGAAGTGCATTAGGCAGTGCAGACTGTTCTGTACTAAATTGTGTACAACAGTATGACTTTGCCTGCTTCACAGTAATTGCTTTGCGTTGTTGTTATTACATAACTAACTTGGGCCTCATGCTTGACAGCAATTGGAGAACAGCCTGAATGAGTTTGGGGAGCCATGGAAACTGAACCCTGGTGATGGTGCTTTTTATGGACCCAAGGTCAGATCATTTCTTATTATTTCCTGCCAAACGCAAAATCAGTAGTTCTCTGACATCTGGAAAGCACTGTAATTCTTTGTGTGCTGTTGCAGATTGACATCAAGATCAAAGATGCTATTGGACGTTACCATCAGTGTGCAACCATTCAGCTGGACTTCCAGCTGCCTATCCGCTTCAACCTGACCTTTGTGGGGTGAGTCACCGAATCAAAACATTGACACACTGCTGAGTCTATGTGCTTACTGCACCATGGATTATATGTTAATCCCCTCCTGAATACCATGTCTCCACAGACTCTTGTGTTTCAGAGGTGAAGAGTTGTATGCAAACTTATTGAGCAGGTGATAGGTTGATTTATCACCTCAGTTTGTAAACCAGACGTACGGCTTGTGCATTAGTCCAATCGGCACAGTATTACATATGGAAGGGAAAAAGGCGGCAAATGAGGTAGATATTGATACTGAAGCTGCAGACAGTCAGATTTAGGGCTAATAGGTAGATACAGGTGATTATGTTGTTAATGGTGAAACATTGTACTGCTATCATTTAAAGCATTTTTAATTTATTTTGTATGAAATTATGTTATACAAATCAAATTGTAATTGAATTTAAGACGGCTAATAAATATTAACAGTCTAGTTTACATTAATAGTGACAGATTTCACAGGAACCATTAGCATTCTTTATGATGCAATGTTTTACAGGAAGGATGGGGATGACAAAGCCCGACCAGTCATCATCCATCGTGCCATCTTGGGCTCAGTGGAGAGGATGATTGCCATTCTCACGGAGAACTATGCAGGAAAATGGTGAGGCGCTTTCTGGTTGCTCATGCACTCGAGAATTAAAACTTAAAAATTATTAAATTTAAAAAAAAAATCAGAAATGCTCACCATAACCCTAAATGCTGATTTGGCCCATTGCTATGACTTTCCAGCAGATAAAATTGTATTTTGTGTTATAACACTGTTTTTTTACGATGGTTTATGAGTGACATGCCATCTTGTTGTTGGAATACTGTATTGTTACATTTAAAGAGGAAATGTAGACGGTAATGTTATTATCTTTATACGACTGTATGTGAAAATGTTTTCTTTATACTCTGTCCGTCCTTCCACCAGGCCTCTGTGGATTTCTCCACGTCAGGTGATGTTAGTGCCCGTCAACCCCTCCTGTGAGGATTACGCCAAGAAGGTAAGTATTCCAGTTCTCCATCTTGACCACATTTTAAGTATGATCGTATTTATCTGTGGTATTCAGATTTGTATAATGCTTATATATATGTTCATGATTGTTAAAAAAAAATTTTTATCCCACCTTTCAGGTGTGTAAGCAGTTTACAGAAGCTGGTTTCATGGCAGATGCTGACCTCGACTCAGGCTGTCTTCTAAACAAGAAAATCCGTAACGCTCAGTTGGCCCAGTATAACTTCATCCTTGGTGAGAAACTTTTGCTGCTCTGAGGGTTGCCTGCAATTACTTTAAAAGTAGATTGATCTGGTTACTTCCACAACATTCAGTCTATTTTAAAGATGGAATTATTGTATTATTAGGATTTTTTTATTTTTTATTTTTTCCTTGTAATACTGATTGGGTAATACACTCATTTTAGGTTGTATATTTTCAACTACTAGGAGGCACCACAGTGTAGACAGAGGAAATATTCTTTATATGGTTTCAGTGGCTGTAGAGATTTCTGCCTTCTCTAGGAAATAATGGAACGAGACGGCAATTTGCCAAAGTGATCAAAGTGCAGTGTCTCTTTCCAGAAATCATAACCTGGTTACTCAAGGTAATCCACAGACTGTGTTGTCAGGAGTTTAACATGTTTAATGTAGGAACTATTTTCTTTCCGTATTACCGTGCAGAAGGAAGTGTGCATCTACTCATGGATGAGAGGCTAGCTAACGTTACAGCTCAGCCGAGGAGGATGCCATTAAGGTTTACGTCCTGCCCTGTCTCTCGTCCATTAGTAGATGCACATTTCCTTCTTCCTTTAGTAGAAAGAAAATAGTTCCTACATGAAACTGCTCCCAACAAAGAAATATCTTGATTAACCAGGCCATGATTTCTGGATGTAGTTCCATTCTATTCGAGGGAAGGCAAACATCTGCACAGCCGATATCTCCAAAACTCTGCAAGTCGCAGAAAAATAACTTTGATGTATTTTTTGATTTTGGGATGAACTTTCCCTTTAAGGTTTAGGACAAGTGAAGACTAGAAAACTAAAACGATTTTAATGAAAGGGCCTTGTCATGTGTTACCCTAATCCCCAAGAGTATATTTTACACTGTTGCCAAACATTTTCCGAGACAACATAGTTTTTTATAATGTGTTATATGGCATCATATCTTTTGGCTATTCGATATCACCTTACTGTTGTTTTAGAAGCACTGCAGACTTTTGAAATCCGTCTGCAGTTACAACTTGAACGCTTTCAAAAACAGGAATGTAAAGAATATTTAATTTAGTAAATTGGCTAAAACATGAAAAAAAAAGTGCTATGGACCTTTTTTTAAATGTGGGGTTGTCAGTATACTCTCCATTAGAATAAAGTCTTATTTGTTTGAATATAAACCAAATGGACCTCCAAGCTGGCTAACCACCCACAATTGTTGAATTCAGTGGCACAAAGCGGGCAATGTGTTAGGGTAGCTGTGTGTGTGGTGTGACTTGGACTGTGTCAAGCTGTTGTGTCTTCTCATGTCTTGGCAGTGGTCGGAGAGAAGGAGAAGATGACTAACGGTGTCAATGTGCGTACGAGGGACAACAAAGTCCACGGAGAACTGTCAGTGGCCGAGGTGCTGGCTCGCCTGGCCCTGCTCAAACAGTCCCGCTGTAGAAACGCAGAGGAGGAGTTCTGATCAAGATGAACAATCCAGCCAGACTGTTGCATATGAATATCTCAACTACAGTCAGATGAGCAGCAAAGGGACAAATGATGGCACATGTTACAATGGTACAGTGAAAGTGTAGTTTGTAGAGTAGAGATCAGACAGAGGAAGTGATAAGCTGGTATTCTGTAAGTAAATGCAATGAATGTGACTGCAAAACAACACTGAAATGGTGTTCATGTGGGGGTTTTTTGTGCACGTGGTGTGGGTATTATGTCAGTGTAATTTAAGTCGATCTGAAGGGAAATGACTTGATGATTTCAGGAAACAATGTGGTCATTGTCATAATGAAGATTATGTCAATTTGGCACAGATTTTTCACAAAGGGAACCCCCCAGAAATAAAATGCATCTACTGAATGTCATTCTCTTTTTTTTTCCTTTTACATTCACATCAGAAGAGATGAATGTTTATACAATAATTAGATGTGATGATAAATAGCAGTAAGTTACTGATTCCAAAGCAGTACATGAAACTGATCAGATGTTGCTGGCCAGTAATTTCTAGTGAAGTGCAAAGGTTTTCTGTTGTCACCAGTGGAAACGCAACCTTGATCAGAGGTGATTGATCACTTAATGAGGGGACAATGTTATGGTTGTCTACAGCATTCATAGCAAACATCAAATTAAATGTTAGGGGAAGAGACTCTAATACATTTTTCAGATATCTACTCACTCAAATATATTCCTTTGATACGGATGCTATTTATATATGTGGAGACCTAAATAGTCGTATTGCTGATAGAGAGGACTGTATTGGGGATCTAGACAATGTTCCACCTAGAGTTGCCATAGATCTGAGTATTAATGGCCATGGTGAATCATTTCTTGATTTCCTTAAAGATTCTAAATGCTGTGTTTTAAATGTCAGAATTAATAGAGAAAATGACAACTTAACATCAATATCAGTAAGAGGGAAAGCTGTGGCGGATTATATAGTGACACCTCATGACTGTCTAGAGTCTTGGGTTGATTTTAAAGTAATTACCTCGACAGATATTATAGACAGTGCATCTTGTATTGATCTTATTGGAGAAAGATGTAATTTACCCAATCATTCCTTATTGATGTTAAAATTTAAATTGGTGTTCAAATAGGAGAAAAATAGGAGAAGAAAACATACTAGTTGCTCAAACGAAAAGACGATGTAGAACTTTCCCTAAGAATTTTCTATCTTCTAATATGTGTCGCTCTGCATTGTTGGAGTTTATTATACAACTTGAAACTTGCAAAAGTACACAGAGTAATGCTGATAGTTGGTATAATCAGTTCTGCGATATGTTAATTTTGGAAATGGATAAATGCCAACCTAGAAAATCAAATCAATACAAGGCCCATCAGAAAAGAAGGTGTTTTAAGCCCTATTGGAACTCCCATCTTAAAAAATTGTGGAATGAAAGGAAAATGGCTGAAAAGAAATTTTTAAGGTGTAATGATCCTTTGAGTAGACAACAAGTGAAAGATGAATATAGGCAAGCACAATTTCTGTTTGATAAGAATTTACAATTTTATAAAAGGAAATTTTGGAGAGGACAGTCATTAAGATTTGATTACTTACAAACCAATAATCCACAACAGTTTTGGAAAGAGATTAATAAATTGGGACCTAGGAGATTGCAGAAAATACCTATGGAGGTTGTTTTAAGTAATGATACTCTTGAAACTAGGAAAGAGTTTGTACTCAAAAAATGGGAGCAAGATTTTGCTGATTTATTTTCAGGAAATCATATTCCTTCTAATTTTGATGATATCTTTTTTAGAGAAGCATGTGATTTAAAAGATGAGTTGGAGAGAAGTATAAGCCAAGATGGGTATTCATCAAATTAATTTTTGAATTATGATATTACTTTAGAGGAAGTGAGAACTGTTATATATAAGTCAAAGTTGAAGAAAACCGTAGGTGTGGAGGAAATCCCAAACGAAGTATTAAAGTCACTGCCACTTCTAAATGTGCTCTTTTGTTTGTTTAAATTTTGTTTTAAATACATTATTGTTCCTTCCGCTTGGTATAATCCATTATCAAACCCATTCCAAAATCATCTAAGAATGATCCAAGAGTACCTCTTAATTACAGGGGAATCCGCCTTCTTAGTACAGGGTATAAATTATATTCTAGTATTTTGAATGCTAGGCTGACCCAGTATTTGGAAACTGTAGAATATTTAGTTGACGAGCAGAATGGTTTTAGAAAAAATCGAGCCTGCATTGACCATATTCACTCAATCTCAACCATTGTTAGAACAAGACTTGCAGAAAGTAAATCCA
>JBBPCS010000892.1:0-14198 GCA_037974645.1 Hollardia meadi | reverse complement strand
ATGGTGTCTTGTAAGCCTGTTTGGGCTGGGCACATTGTTTGTGCATGACACAATAATAAAAATCTAAATCTAAAAAAGAATTTTTTTTTAACATTCTGACCAGAAATAAGATCATACTAGACGAAAACATTATAATATTTGGATCACAGGGTTTTGTGGGTGGAGCGCTGTGGGCGTGGCAAGATGAGCACCAGGAAATTCTGCTGCTTGCTTAATGTGGTGCCTATGCTGCGTTCTTATAAATGGGAAAGATGATATTCATGTACCCCTTTCTATATCATTGGTTCTGTTAGTCTAGTCACATTACTTTAAAACAAGGCTTTTGGCGATCTACTCTATTTTAACTTCTTGAATGATAGATCGTAACGACATTCAGCTTAAAAATACTGAATGGAGAAAATTGCATTAAAAATGGATAGTCACAACAATGCAGTGATGAAAACATTACTGTAAAGATTTTGAGGTTGATGTTTATTGCAATATTTTTGCTGGAAGATCTACACTCGAACATGCCACTTTGCCAGTGCTTAGCGTTAGAACAAATCTAAGACATATTTCAATGGTTAAGTGCAACAAATGTATTATGAACAATTAATGTCAGCTGAATTCTTCTTCCATGACATATTTACGGACAACAACCAGGAAAATAATGCTAGATTCGCGAGCGTTTGCCTCAGACTAGTAGAGCAAAGCTGACAATTGCTTTTTCCTATGTGACTTGAATGCAGCTTTGGTTAACTCAGCAGCAACAATGGCCACTAGCTGTCAGATATGGAGACCGGACCGTGGACGCTGCTTCAAAACCTCCGGAATTGTTATTGTTTTGTTTATGGACTTGGTCTTCCAATGTGTTAACGGTATGTTTATGGGGTCAGTTACAAATTTACGCCAGCTTGACTCACCTAGCTTACATTTGGACTATTTGTTGTTAGCTTCCTACCACTGTGTTAGCATCAACTGGTTAGCTAGCGAGCCAGCTAGTTAGCAGAGGAAACAGTGACTCGCGCTGATTGAACAGTTGTTTGTCTATTACAACGGGCAATTTTATCCCTAGTATTTAATTAAAACTCACGTTGTAAATAACAGTTTGCTAACTGTCCCCTCCAATTTCCAAGACGTGTAACTAATTAACGACTCACTGAAGTAAAGTTACTGTTAAGCATTCGCTATCTAAGATGTTTGATCGAAATAAAACATTATTAATTGCTCACACATGTTCTTTGTCGTTTACTTCTTTATTATATGTACGGTATTGGCGTGTCTGTCTCGTAACAGGCGAATGTCGTGGCCATTATCTAACATTGTTTCCAAAATCGGCAGAACATGTATATAGTAAGCTTTATGTCCATGATCATAGCAGACAGCTAGCAGTTAATTGAGTTAGACGTAGGTTGTATATCTTCTTTATCGTCTGTTTGCTCGTCAGGATACTTGAGCTCTCCTCATGTTGGCCAGGAGCCTCCCTACACCAGAGATGCCCAGCATGGACCTGTCATCACCAGCCCAGTGGTCCCTGCTGCAGCCTCAGGTAAACACACCAGTCAATAATCAACAGTAATAATACTGACTGTAACTAGAGTTTGGTACAATACTATACAATAACCAAATTTATATCAGAAGGACCCATTCTTAGATTGTTTGTGTGGCACAAAGAAAGCCAGCACTATTTATAGTAGTAGATAACCTCATTATGTCTGATGTTAAAAACTTTATCTCACAGATTTGGATATTTGAAATCATTCATAAAAAAATGACCATCTGAGCAAGGGGGATGCTATAGTACAGAAAGGAGTTCCTTATATATACCCTGGAATTATAAACTGCAAATCTGTGCATATCTAGACCAGCACTCTGGTTATGTCACCTCAGCAACAGCTAGTTCAAGTAGGATTGGTTTACTTTCAAATGCATTTTCTGTTTCATATTTTAGGCTTTCAACTAAATATATACTGTATTTTTTCTTTCTTACCCTGTATCATATCAAAGATAATATTGCTTGTGTTGTCTAGGCTTTAAAGCGTTAATCACTTTTCAGCAAAGCAACAACAATCTTCTGTTGCTGGCCAGATGGCAGCCTTAATGTTGCAATCAGAAGTGAATGGCCTTGCTCAAGGACTCCTTGATAGCCTTTTTGCTGAAGGCATAGTGTTGATCATGTACCTCCAACAGCCTTATTTTCCCCAACTTGGATTTAATTGAATGTAATCAGAAGCCCATTGCCCAAAATTGAATTGCACCAAAGCTTTTTTACATTACATTTTACATGACATTATTCTAGCCAGGAATGGGAGGACTCCTGTAACCTAATGTTTGCTGTTTTGCAGTGTCTCCTGCAGATGAAGAGAGCTACACGTCCAAGTGTCCTAGTGGGGGTTTGTGTAGTCGCCTGCCAGCTGATTGCATTCACTGCAATTACCACCACAACTGCACGTACAAGAAACCAGCTTCCTTCACTTGTAAACCCAAAAAGGGGGTACACTGTATAGTGAGTAGCAGTTCATATTGTGATAGATCTATGCTGCATCAAATAAGGGTGAAATATTTAGAAGTTTACCATGTTTAACTTGTTTGTAAAAAGGGAAATTAAACATGGCACTGTGTCATGTTGTAAAAACTGGAGGCCATCTAAACATTTCTTGACAAAAGTCCCCACAACATATAGTTGTGCGTGGTGATAGAATTAGAGGTTTTAAGCAACTGCTACTGTGCTTTATTTTGGTATCTGGTATCATTATCTTTATATCTATGTAGTGATGACCTGCTGTGCTTTGTGTTTGTAGGGGGAGCCAGGACAGCAGCAAACCAACTTCTCTCTCTCCATCACATGTCAGTTCTGCTGGCAGCTGGACTCATCCCAGTACCGCTGCTCAAACTCCACCAACTGTATGACAGTGTCCTGCCCCCGCAAGCGCTACAACGCCACCTGTGACGTGTTGGACCATGTACATTGTTTAGGTACGATAAAGTCTCTGCTGCTGCTTTATGGTGCAGCGGTTTAACTATCAATCAGTCACAGTTGTTTTGGGAAGGGAGTTCTACAACTTTTCTCATTTAGTTTACAAAATGATTTTTTTTTTCTCAAACAAAAAAATGAATTGTTAACCATTTGTGGTTGCCTGTAAGTTTTCTTTGCAGGTTTAGGCAGTATGATGGGTGATAATTTATGGTAAATGCACAACATGTATGGAAAACAATATGGTAGAAACGCAGTTTTTTTCTGTGTAGAATCACAGTTCAGAATCACATTTTAATGTTGTGGTATCTAAAAACATTTGTACTCTTACGGTCGACCAGATGATCATTCAGATCACATTTCACATTGTACAGTAACTGTCGATTTGGCAGCAATATTTGTACGTACCAAAGAAGAATTTTCAGAATGAGTTTTGCCATCAGCTGACAGTTCCTTGTCAACCAGGCACAGTGGAGATTGTAAGTTCATTAATTTAAAATAAAAGCAGGCCTTTGTGTTGGTTTAATTAATCAAAATTCTTGATTTCTTAATCAAAAGATAACGTCAAATTTTAGGTTTTTGGAATATTTTCTACATATGTTGTGCATTTGTTCAGGTGTTTTCAGTCATGCTAATTTGTTTTCCTTAAATGTTAATGTAGTTTTAGTTTTGTTTCCTTGTTTGAGAAGTGTTTTGAACATTAGGACCCCACTGTCAGTCCACTAAATGTCTTTTTCTTCTGTAGGTAAAAGACGATTTCAGAAACGCTTATTTTGTAACTGGACTGGTGGTTACAAATGGTCAACAGCATTAGCACTCAGGTAAACCTGCCACTCGTGTCTCAAGAGTTATGACCAGCTTTGAAGCTGGAAACGATCGACAAGAATGTTTTGACTCAGGATGTGTGCTGTGATAGCATCTTCTGTGTCATTTTGTTTCATGTGTGTTTTCTCTCATGTCTTTCTGTAGCATTACACTCGGTGGTTTTGGGGCAGATCGGTTTTATCTGGGCCAGTGGAGAGAGGGTCTGGGCAAACTGTTCAGCTTTGGAGGCCTGGGCATTTGGACTTTGATAGATGTTCTTCTGATAGGGGTTGGTTATGTGGGACCTGCTGACGGTTCGCTCTACATCTGAACCAAAGATCTGGAGACATGGCTGGATGGTTTGCGCCCTCTTCCGCTTCACATCTGAGATGCTGTGTACTTGGCTCTTTGCCTCCTCAAGCTCATTGTGCAACACATCCTCATCCCATCTGCTCAGGCAGGAAGTGTTTTCCTTATTACACCAACGATGTCACTACCCACACGACCATCATATCAATCCCAGTCATTCTGCATCCATCTCCTGTTGAGATTCTGCAGATGGAGCTGTGCTGGGGGATGAGAAGCAAGTAATAATGCTTAACTGGTGGTTAGGCACTGTCACACTGATATATAGATAGGTTTGGTTTCCTGTGGAGCGTTTCTTTTATAGACCATGTGGTGCTTCTCCTGAATTGCAAGGTAAATACATCAGTGGGGGGTCAAACGCTAACCAAGGCTGCAGAGCTATTTATGATGACACCTGAAACAATCAAGCTAAAAGGTAATATTTGTCTTGAAAGTAAGCATAAATATGTTCAGGTGTGACAACAGATAGATCTTGTGGATGAATCCAAAGGTTTTTACTTCCCTACATAAAGTGAGCAGTGCAGGCCACAACTGTAAAAACATTGTCCTGAGGGCTAGATACATGATGCTGTGGCTCAAATCAAATGTTGGAAAAAAGAAAGTTCACTGCTAAAGTTCAATAAGTTGTATAAATAGTTACATAAGCGCTACCTAATGTAGACAGCAACTGGAACGGTAGAGAATCAGAATTTCAGGAAGAGCAAGAACTATAATTTCTGTCATCACTTGCTGAACTGTAGTCAGATTTTTTGGAAAATGCACAGATAATCTCTAACGGTGTTTGTACAATGTAATTGTAACACTTAAAATGTGTTGCACTATTAAACTGCAGTTACTTGTGGTTTCTTGTTTTGGCGATATTGGAGATGCCTTGTTCACTGCATTCATTCTTTACATTGTAAAAAAACATGTCCATGTACTAACACTAAGATGTTTGTTTTTCGACTGTGTGGCACAAATGCACTCATATCTTATTTCATGTAAATATGTTTTCACTGTCAGGTCATTTTAATCTGTTGGAACACTGTAAATTGTTTTTTTTTAAGTTATGAAAATAAAATTGTGGAATATGTTTATCTAATTGTATTAACAGATTCTCAGTGGATGTACGAGAAGCATGGTTAAATGTTTTCATCGGCTCCTTGCTTTATGGTGGCGTTTCACAGGGCCACACAGCAAAGATATTTCAATACTAAAATTCAGTATAGCAGAAGTTAAATGACCAATGTGGCCTCTCTCGTGTTAATTTATAATAGGAAAGCAGCATTGTTCCCTTAGGTCCACAAGGATCCTTGACGAAAGCCTGCTTTGCTTTTCTTTCTGAATCTTTAATACCTGTAAAAAGTCAATGGTCAGCATCATCTCAGTAGAGGGAACTTATGCAGGACAGGTGCTCCGTTTCATGAGCTCGGCCTTCTGCTCGAACGCTGCTCTCCTTGCAACCTCTAATAGGAATTCAGAGCTCTGTTATTAGTTGAGGTCAACACGTCACAGATGTCTGTGCTTTTTAAACACAGTGAGTGGTGCCAGAAGCTGATCCTTATCAGCGTGTGGCAAGTGGCTAAAGAAAACTCCCTTCTAATATTTAAGGGCTTTTGAGGAAGGCACCGATATGCCAGAGACAGTGGTTGAACTCAAGAGAGCGACAGTGATGGACAATTCATCCAGATGTAACTGTACCTATTACATAATGTGAGGGAGGAGGGGGTCACGGGGGGTGGGGGAATGTCCTTTCTAGTAAGTTCTTGCTCTTTCTGCCGACTTTTCCAATTGGCTACTTTGCTGAGACTGTTGTAAATTTGCTCCACCCTAATTTTAGTTCCTCAAATTTGACACCACCCACTCGAGCCGCTGCAGCTCCCTCCCACAGACTGATGCAAGTGTTTGACATGTACTCTGAGTTGAGATGTCAAATGCTCAACTATTTTCTACAAGAGGACCTAAATGTTTCTTTTTTATTCCTTCACCTTTTGCAAACCTTCAATTTAAATATTGACAAAAGTCTGTAATTCTGTATCCACAAGATACTCCCTATGAGTTTTACTGCTGACTGTCCCAGCATGACCTCAGTTTGTGTGAATCATACCGTATGAGTATATGTTGCCAGCAACAGATTTACTTACACTGCCAGCTTCAATTACCTGTCAATGGGCATAATATTTCATGCATACACCTGTGTAAATGCATGTCAACATGAGCTAATTGTATAATGGTACAATCATTTAAAAATGTATAATTAGTAATGTAGTGATATGATGGAAGAATACTTTATAATATAAAGCTGAACGCACAATGACATGACATTAAGTAACTTCTACAATATGAAGCTCAAACACAAAGCTGGAAGGTTCTGCTCTTTAACATGTCATCTGATCACATCTTATGTTTGGGAAAATTAAGCTAAATTACTGCACTAAATCACTTTTTATTCATACATCAATGGCTACTGTCCAATTATAAATAATGGCCAGAGAGGTATTTGGTTTTGCCCTCTCTTTGATATTCCCATTTGCAGAGTATGAAACCATCCTTAATGGTAGTTGTATAATAACTTCGTCTTACGAGAATAATAGTTTAATTTTGTGGTACTTATCCCAAACAGTCATTCACACCGTTAGGAGGCACATTGGGAGTTGAGCCAACACATTGTTGTATTGTCAAAACGTGACGGTAACACAACTTCCTGATTTTGAATTGCTAATCAGGCAAAGAGGAGAACAAAAGTTTATTCATCCGTCTCTTACGCAATCCCACTTAGTCCCATCACAGCTCTGAATTTTGGGGCATCGCTTCTGACCCTCTGTATCGAACACTGCCTGACAGATTGTGTCCTCCCATTATGCACCCACAACATATCTAACAATAAGTGGATAAAAAGTGTGCTGCAACCACATGAATTCAAAAGTCTAACCACTCTATACGCATCTAACAGCACGCTCCGCTCTCCAACACTTGCATGGTTGCTAAGGAGCATTTGAAACCACCTGAGCACAAGACAGAAATTTCAGTGCCTATAAAAAGTATTCACCGCATGTGAACTTTTTCATTTTGTACATATTTACATAATTGTATCACAATGTAATTAGTATTTTTTTTTCTTTGACAGCAGAAAGGACCATTTCATGACAAAGTGGAAACAAAGCCGTACAATGTAAATTAAGACCAAATGTAGAACACAAAAGGATTGATTGAAGTGCCTTTTGTTAGAACATAAAATCACCTGGAGATTGCCTGTGTGCAATTTAAGATAAAGACAAGTTTGCGACACAGCTATTGAAAAGTATCAATCTGTGGAAGGACAATAGAAAGAATGAATATCCCTTAATGGCTGCCTATTTTTTTTATTTTTTTTAAACTGCCTGTAAGAGAAAAGCATTTGTGAGCAGCCACCAAGAGGTCTATGGACCCTGAAGGAGCCACAGGATTCTGTGAAACTGTTCTAACCGGCTCACTTCTGAAGAGTGTTTGCCAGAAGTTACGAGAGAGTAAGTAGTAAGGTGGTCTTCCAAAACTTAGTTTTTTTGCTGATTGTACATACTTAATCTTATGTTTGATATAAGACAAATCCAAAGAAAATCTGCTGCAGTGTCGAAGAGAACTGCGAGAGAGGACTTATTTTCTAGCAAAACAACCCCACACTCAAACACAAAGATAGACAGGAATGTACTGCATTCAAAACAATTATGCTACCCAAATTCAGACCCCAAACCTCAACAATCTGTGGCAAGACTTACTTTTTACTTGCAATGTCCATAAAACTTGACAGAGGTGAGACAATGGACAAGAGGGGTGTCCAGATGTGTAAATCTGACCTGTCCAGATAAATGCTGTAATTAATGTCAAAAAAGCTTCTGCTATATTTTGACTGGAGGAGGTGACTACTTGAACAACCAGTCATGTGTTGGGTTTAATATCTGAAGTCAATCTGTAACATTTGTAGACATTTTGACTGTATGGTACTGCACATTTACATTCCACACTGTAAAACTAAAACATGAAAAGGTCGCAAGTAACAATTTCTTGGCATTGCACCAATTAAGATGCAGGAAAATTGAAGTGTGCAACTGGATCTGAACTCCCATCCGTGCAATCCATTAAAAAAATAAATAAAAAAAATAAAAAACACGCCAGCGTGCCAGTTCTGCTTTCCAAGTCTGAAGGGATTCTACAGTCTTGGCACGGACACAATCTCTTTTAATTCTCACTCGCATATTGAAAAAGAATAAAATAAAAGATTGGATCATGGTTGTTTCGGACCATCATGGCCACATCAAAGTGTGTCGAAAACAAAAGAGAAAGTCAGGCCAATTGCAATTTTAGTGATTTATTTGTACAATAGGAATCGCACTGTACAAATACCCCAGCTCCATTGAGCGTTTAGTCTGCCAGACCTGATCCCTCAAACCTCAGTGAGCTTAGACTGATGGAAACAGATATACCAAGAAACATAAAAATAACGCTAAAAAAATAAATAAAACATGTACAGGGCTAGAAGAAACTCCTCCCAACTAAGTGCAGTACAGAAAGCGTACAGAAAATACAGAAAATTAAAAAAAAAGCAAAATAAAAACTAAAAAATATCATGTCCAAGCTGTCCGACCTTTATGGCAGTAGAGCAATTATGGCCTCAGTTTAAATAGCATGTAAAAAAAACTCACAGTAGACAAATACAGACAAGGCATATGGTCCATGTGCCTATGCCACTTACACATT
The DNA here is from genome assembly GCA_037974645.1 of Hollardia meadi. Classification (NCBI taxonomy): domain Eukaryota; kingdom Metazoa; phylum Chordata; class Actinopteri; order Tetraodontiformes; family Triacanthodidae; genus Hollardia; species Hollardia meadi. The sequence continues at coordinate 5,362 of JBBPCS010000892.1, read as the reverse complement.
TATACACCATTCACAGACAATGTGAGCTTTTACACACGAGACAGAGGAAACTTTTCAATTTAAAAAAAAAAGAAAAAAAAGGAAAAAAAGTGGAATTTCCTCTCCAACCCGCACCATGTAGAACAAGTTTCAGACAGCAATGAGGGTGACATGGTCCATTTCAAAGCAATATCAATTCACATCACTCAAATTCCCATTAGTAAATCACTAATGTTACCATGGTAACTCAAAACATCTTATAAAAATATAACAAAGACTGGAAACTGATGCACTCAACAAAAATATATCTACACAGTCTCAAATGTGGGGTGGGGGTTGAGCGACACGGCCAAGAACAGCTCTCATTTCATATCTAGCATTGTATTTCTGGGGGGTTAAGGAATGCTAAGGAATGTTAAGGACGCTCCACATATCAAGTCTGAGTGGCAGCAGTCTTTCCCCTCTCACCAACAGTGACACAGTGAAAGCCCCGGGTTCCATCAGGACCCCGTGGCAGCCTTGTCACGCCCGGCGGCAGCCCGTCAGCATTCTGGATCTTTCTACCCAGCATCGGGCTGCCGACGGGACTGCTCTCCTGAGACGCCACCTGCTTGCGCCGCTGAACCCACGGGCTCCCAGAAGGGGTGAGGCTACTGTCTGAGGAGTAGTCTGCCCAGCGGCGCCCAGGCTCAGGGCTCAGCCTGCCCTCGCTGGCTAGGGGAGATTTGTGGGAATGAGGAGATTTGCGCTGAGGACAGGGGCTGGCACGGGGGCTCGACCAGGGACTGTTACGCGGGGACATCCCAGGACTCAGGTGATTGTTTTGGAAGGTGATGCCTGCTGTCGTGGGGCTGAGCTTGTTGCAGGACTGGGACTTTCTGGCCAGCCTAGGGGACGTAGTGGTGCTCTCAGTGTCTGAGGAGCTGCAGGCCGAGTCCTCCCCATGGTACTGAAGCTCTCGCACTCTGCTGTTGAGCGAGCGACTTTTGCGCATCCCTCCCTCTTCACGCGGCCGTTCTTTGGGCACCTTCTTCTTGGGTGGTTTGGTGCCAATCAGGACTACTTTCAACCCCAGCGTACCGGCCCCTCCATCCTCGCCCCCCACAGCTTCATTGGCTTTAACAGCAGCCTCCACCTCCTCAAACTCCACAATGGCACATTCCTCTGTGCCGAGCTGAGTGTAGCGGCCGCTCAGCCTCTTCAGGTCAGCTGGCAGGTCCTTCCCGGGCTTCAGGACTCTGACTGAGGAAATGGCGCCGTATGTTCCAAACGCATTCAGCAACAGCTTCATCAGCTGCTCCTGCTGAGTGGCGCCACCCTCACTGCCACCATTATCCTTAGTGAGAGCAGCAAGTTCAGGCCACCTCTGCAAATCACTTAACAGCAGCATGCGGCTAGGCAAAGACTCACTGGCAAACACTGGCACTGTGGACTTACGCCGCACCTTACGCCCCTCATCGTTCAGCTCAAGTATCTTTGAGTGTCTCAGAGCATAAGCAGTTGTTCTCCAGTCACGAGTCAAGTGTTTCACCTGCAAAGAGACAATGCTTGTGTTACATGGGTGAGATGCTAAGTGGTTTTATAAGGGCCATCTCCTAACCATTAGGTCACAAATTCAGTCCCTGCAACACCTTCTCCTCTTGTGACATGAAGCTTCAGGTAGAAAAAAAAATGGTTAAACAATAACTCAAGCCTGTCAACAGGATCAGTAATGTGTGTACTGCCTTCCTTTCAGTAATACTTCCTGAATCAATATCAGTACAGATAGCATTCTAATCGGTTCAACACACCCAAACATCCTAGCTTCACTGCATTACTCAATTCTTCGCTGTATTATTTGCTCATGTTGAAAATGCGTCACCTCAGTGTTATCAAGCTCATATGTGAATGCTTGTTTATATTAAAAATGAGTATGTGCGTGGGGACTACTTGTGCCAAAAAAAAAAAACTGCATGCATGAGCCTAAAGTAGTACCACATGTTGTAAATTAATGTGATATCATTGTAGCTGCAACAGCAAGTCGCATTGACAGACAGCCACTCATGGTTATTTAATCTTTCATTTCTCAGCCTCAACATCACTGGGAATCAAAAATGGCTGTTGTGTTTCCAGACTATACCCAAGTGCTTTGCAGCGTCGGTTACCTTTTTGAATGAAGTGAGCAACTTGACGCTGACAAACCCGAGTTTGTTGCGTCTGACATGTTTGAGTAGGAAGGCGTCGTGCTCCAGGTTTTCATCGGACAGGTAGTACTCGATCTGAGTGACCAACTTCTGGATGAGCTCTGGATCTGGGGGCTTCCAGCTCTCCTCCTCCAACTCCCCTCCACTGGTCCCGGCCCCACTGTGTGTGGGAAAACAACATGCATCATGGTCAGCGCAGACTCTTCTCTAGTACGTCACTGAAACAGCAGAGTGTTTCATATCCTAAACTGCAAAAACGACAACTGTTACACATTTCACTTTCATTAATACAATAAGCCAGTGGCTTACAAGTTGTTGGCAATTTCCCCCCAGCAATGCTCCTTACAGCATTTGACAAGCTGCGTCTCCAGCCATAGTCACCACGCCTCAGTGCCAGACCGCGACACCAGTGTCCCTCCATCCTGAAACAGCCAAGACCTCTCCATCTGAAGGGCGCAGAGTCACAGGCTCTCCCTCCCACACAGAATATGGTGGCTCACCAAAATCAGCTTCACACAATTTACAAGACCTGGCACCAACGCTGCATAGCGGAGGCTTTGGGTCACAATTTCATCTCCCAACACCTAGCTGAAGCTGTGGAGCGGGACAGTCAGGTAGCCTTGCAGATTAGAGTGAGGGTCTGAATGAAATTTTCTGGAATGACTCATCACCTCCTCCCGCCTCCTTACCTCCCTCACACACCCTCAGTCAACAGCTTTCCAGCCGGCTGACCTCACAGCTGGCAGGAGCCCACTGCTTTCCCAGGACATTGGATAAAGAGAGCTGAGCTTTTAGAGGTAATTACCCTCACTGTCAGCACACACACGAGACAGTTTAAATATGTGAATAAAAGAAGAAGAAAAAAGATGTTAGGGATACTGGAAGCTCTTTCTAAATAGGTTTGAATGAATTTAATTCATTCTTAAGTAGTGCACTGCATTGAAGGAATGTTGCAGGAATTTAAAAACAGCCTCCTGTGCAAACGCCTGACAAGCTGCACCTTTTCCTCTACATCAGCTGCAAGCATACTTCTTATAGCAGAGGTTTTCGAGAGCTTAAAAGACATCATGTGTGAGAAACGCGCCACAACACACCGGCTTGGACAGGTGTTACAGACGCGCTTTACGCCAGGGAGCCATTAAGGTGTGTGACCTGCAAGTAAACTAAAACGCTTGATATTGAGATTTATTTTTCCTTTGGCCACCGACTCATTCTTTACGCGCGTAGTCAGAGTACAGAACTTATAGGCCACGGGATAAAAATAGGCCATGACGCAGGGGAGTTAGATTAAAGTGAAGGTGCCATCCTTTATCTTCATCCCGCTCTCTCCCTTAGGTGCCTTTGCTTATACAGCATTGATGCTGCCCACAGGTGGTTTAACACTTCCCCGACATCCCACCCAGGAGAAAATACCCCAAGTCTGTGAGGATCGAGAGAATGTACGGTCTTCCTCGCACGTTATGATGTCGATTTGCTGCCGCTTGTCACTGTGCTACACCTGACGGGATTAGATTTCTATTTGTACAGTATCTCTCAACACAACTGGCGTTCTTCGAGTCAAACACAACAATCCGACATGCTGCTCATGTGCTGACAGTTCACCAACTCAAATTAGGGACCAATACAGCAGGCTATAAAATCCGAGGAAGACAGACTCGCAGGGTTCCAATAACCTTGACACCAACAGGAAAACAGTTCATTGACCCTTCAAGCTTACTGGAGCCCGTTTCATTTTTTTTTTACGGAATAAACTTTACTCACATTTATTAAGCAAACAAATTAGGCAGATTTACTTAGTCGGCTAAGAGGAAGATAGTTTGTTAACCAAATGACGATACAAGTGACTTCTATTTATAGTCAACAAACCTTGTTGTCACCACACGTGTCACTGGCTATTAGAACAAGTGAAGTGGCAAGTCAAACCTTGATTTGTCGTGTCTTCCGATTTCGTCCTCGCTACAGCTGCCTCCAAGAAAATCTAGATTATTGGATGACACTTCCTCGGGTTCCTCGTCCTCCGCCGCTTGTATGGCTACTGTTATCGTAACCGTCCCCATCTCCTGCGTGTGCTGATCCACGGTGATTACCTCATCGATGCCCTGCTCCGCTGACGCATTTGAAGCGCACTCCGCTGGGTTCGGATTGGGGATCCCCACTGACCCACTCATGTTCCTCGAACAAGCCAACGTGCCTCCACCCGCTCCCTTCCCCGCCTCGGTTGTAGCAGCAGCGCCTCCCTGGAAGCTTTTAATCTTGCTCAACTCGCAGCTACAGACAGGATACGGGGTGCGTAAAGCTGCTCGACGTTTCTTCGGGCACCAGTGATGGCGGAGAAGGACCCAGGGGGCTCCGAAGATGCGCTCCACGGCTCGCCAGAGACCCCCGATCCAAATCCGACCCGACGGAGGGCCGTGAGGAGGAGCGGGGCTTGTAGCAGCCAGCGAGACGCAGCCTGGACCTGGTGAGACCGACGGACTGGAGCCTCCTTGGGCTTCTAGTGCCGCTACTGCTGCTACTTCCTCATATGTAAGAGGCTTTCTGCTTTTGAAACGAGCTCTGGGATTGGGCCGCGGCAGCGTCTCTTCGTACTCATTCCCAACCCACAAGCAAAAGCTGACACACAGCCAAGAGGGAGGCAAGAGGAAGGAAAGGCAGCGCATGAAGGCGTTCACCAAGGCGTGCATAGCTGATTTCTCATTCCCTTTTTTCACACATAGAGAAAACCCACTCTCTCTGTGTATGTGTGTAAAAATCTTTCTGTGAAGACACGAAGGCCTCGTTTACATTGGGCCTAAGTAGGGGAGCAAATTCACGTGCGTCTATCTAATTGGAAAATTGCCGTGCCTAAGACGACCCCTTCACTAACACCGCTAATTGGATAACATGCTTTCAGCGGCTGTTTGCACGCATGAGGCAAGTGGTGCATGTGCTTGAAGAAATGGGGAAATAGATTATTAGGCCCGAGTAGCTATTAATGGAAGTCGAATCACAACTTGAAAACCTTTAGTAGGTTTCAAAATTCCAGATTAGATAGAAATATATGCGCCCCAGACTGTCGGTCATTTCAAAACATTTTGATTGGTGATTGGTGGAAAACAAATGCTGAGGTCACGACTACAGATCAACGGGGGGGGGGGGGGGGGGGGGGGGGGGGGGGGGGGGGGGGGGGGGGGGGGGGGGGGGGGGGGGGGGGGGGGGGG
>JBBPCS010000890.1:16102-27841 GCA_037974645.1 Hollardia meadi | reverse complement strand
TTTATCTGCTTAATTTGTCATGGAATAACAAGGGAATAGGCCACACCTGGCCAAGAAACTGCTTGTCAGTCAATTGTTTGTTTGTGAATTAAAGCTGGAAGTCTACACTTCAACCACATCCTGATTGTTTCATTTCAAATCCATTGTAGCGGTATACAGAGGCAAAATTTAAAAAAAAAATGTGTCACTGTCCAAATACATATGTGCCTGACTGTTCAAGTGTTAATTTGTCTGATTAGTTTGGTTTTAAGTAGTTATTTAATGCTATAAAAACAGGCTGATTGACAGCCAAGCCTGCTCGTAATTGGGCGGGTGGGTGTATGAGCAGGAACTCGATGCTGCAGCTCCGCTGCCCGGTCACTACTGCGCAGACTCTGGCTCCAAATGACCAGGGCAAGATGGCAGTGATCGTATCCGGGATATTTTGGCTTCATTTTGGAACAATTGGAGGAAGTAGAGATGCGTCGTCCATCTGTATTCATGTCACTGGTCACTATACTGTTCTATTTTTCAAAAGGGACGAACCGAAATTGAGTACATCATAACTCGCAGTAGTTGGCCCACAAGCCAAGCGTTTATTGGTCTGGTGCAGTGCAGCATGTTCTGGTTGTTGTAGGTTTTTTTAACTTGTTGAGCAAAAGTGAATACCACAGCCCTTTTTCTGTTTTTTTTCTGGTGCGTAGCATTAATTGCAAAAAGATTAGTCTCTCTACAGCATAGACGGCCCAGCCCAGTTTTATGAAAAGCCCATCTTTCTAGTGGTAAAATACTTCTTTATCTAGTTGTTTTTGACTGTTTCTTAGCTGCGCAGTTCATTAAGCAGAAACTTCCAGACCTCCTGCGGTCATACGTTGACGCGGATCTTGGAGGAAACCAGGAAGGTGGCTTCCAAGACATTGCCATAGAGGTCTTGCACCTACTGCTCTCCCATCTACTGTTTGGCCAGAAGGGAGCCAGTGGGGTAGGGCAAGAACAGATTGACGCCTTCCTCAAGACACTTTGCCGAGGTATGGGGGATAAACACAAATTTGGTGCAATTTGGGTCATATCCTGAAGCTTATAAATACCTGTAGTTGAACAGACTGAATAGAAATAGTACATTTCCTGCCCTTTAATTGTTCAGTGTTTCTTTAATTGTGGTTGTTTTTCAGATTTCCCCCAGGAGCGCTGCCCTGTGGTGCTTGCACCACTGTTGTACCCTGAAAAACGGGACATTCTCATGGACAGGATCCTGCCAGACTCGGGGGAGTTAGCTAAGACCATGATGGAGAGTTCTCTTGCAGAATTCATGCAAGAAGTTGGCTATGGCTTCTGTGCTAGGTAAATTTGTGTTTAAATGCTTTTAAGCTATACCCACAACTAACACATTCAAATATTTAAAAAAAAAATCTACTTGTGTATCAAATTCTTTTTAATGTAATTCCAGTGAATGCAGTGTAATCATGTAAAAGATCACTTGAGGTGCATGCAGACTTTGCAAAACTGGATACCAAGGTGCTTATGGCTGCAAAGTAGATGACTGAGACACTGAATACAAAGCTCATGGATGCTTTCATTTTCAACTATGCCATTTGCAGTTGACAAATCTGGTAAAAGTGGTAGAATGACCAAAGCATTAGACCTAATAACAAGATATTTGTCCAGTTGTTGAGTTTTTTGAGGGTCCTATCCCCAATACACTTTTAAGTATGGCTTTATTGACATGTGAATGTTGAAGATGATGGATGATAGTCAGCACTGACCTGTTTGTGCCATCTGTCTATCCAGTCTGGATGAGTGCAGAAACATAATCATCCAATATGGGGTGAGGGAGGTGACGGCCAGCCAGGTAGCCAGGGTCCTGGGCATGATGGCTCGTACCCACTCTGGCCTAACTGATGGCATCCCACTTCAGGTGAGTTGCTTATTTAATGCAAAGGACATGGACAGCCAGAAGCATAAGGCCACCTAGACAAGTTCAGTTTGGTTTACTTGATATGGACCAAAGAAAAAAAAATACTATTTCATTTTAGTCGTAGTTCATTTCTGTTGACACACACTTATTACAAACTAAGAGGGTTAACAAAAAATAGGTTTGCCTAGTCTGGGTTTTACTCACAATATTCAGATATTGGAAAATAATCAAATTAAACCAATTTTAATTGATTTTATATTACTTGAATATCCTGAACTAACTTTGTCTTTCTGCCACATGGTGCTGACATGGCAGGTAGGGCATACTAGGTTAATCAGAGCTTTTAGCTGGAATGGCTTTATATTAATATTGACCAGAGCAGCTCATACTTACAGATGCATTGAATGTGAGGCTGTAAAATCAAAATGTTGACCTAAATTTGGCTAAAATGTCTTAAAGAGCTGGACAGTTGGTTAAGTATTTAATGACTAATTTGAAAGGAGTCACTCCTCTTGTCAATATCAGTCATGTGATTCAACAATGATATATTTTAAAATATTGGTTGATACCGTTTTGAGTGTACGGGCCTTCGGGCTTAAATGTTCTTTACCTTTGTGTTTTCTCTTGTAGTCCATCTCTGCTCCAGGAAGTGGTATCTGGAGCGACGGTAAGGATAAGAATGATGGCTCGCAGGCACACACGTGGAATGTTGAGGTTCTCATCGACGTTGTGAAAGAAGTGGTAAGTGAGCTATCCGTTTTCCTTAAAAAGTTAGTTGTAACTTTCTCTGAATAATATTTAAGTTATATCAGTTTCCACACAGTACCACTACCACTTTGAAGAGTAAAGAAACCCTCAAACTACTTTTATTCAGCTGAATCACAATGTGAATGGGTAATTAAGTGTTGTTGATGGATTCAGGTCCTTAATATTTTAGTGCAACACACACTCGCTCTACCTTCTATGTACTAACATTTCCCCAGATACACACACACACACACACACACACACACACACACACACACACACACACACACACACATAGGAGGCAGATGCAGATGTAGGAGAATCTGTCAGCAGCTGCTCATGATTGTTAGCTCTGACTACCAGCTGGCTGTTCCTGCTACACCAAGCACTGGTCAGTGCATCACACTGTTGGAAGTGTGGGTGTCTCTTTACCACCTGCGAGGCCTATCCCCCTACACTGGTCGTCCGGTGCAGTCCTCTGCTGCATTTTTAAAAATCTGCTGGAAGGGAGGGAGCTAGCTGAATTTGAGTGTGCAGTTACACTTTTAAGGAAATATAAACTATTTTCATTGGGAATAATGAATGGATTAGATTCCATTGTGCAGTTGCACCCAAATTTGTGCATCAACTCCACTTAAGAACTCAAAATTTGATCCCATTTTACAATACACCAAGATGCTACATTGAAATGGCCATTATTAAGTGGTCTTCAGTCTTAATTTCCCTTTTATTTTTAACAAAGCCATAATTCTCCTTGAATATTATGGAGTACTGTAGAGTTTATGTGCCCAGCATTTTATATTATCACTGGAATTACATTTTTTCAAATTCTGCATCAGTACACAAGCAAATAAATAAACAAGCCAGTAATAAAGCTGACACTGAAGGTTGCAGAAATCTTTTTAATTTTTTAAAATTATTTTTTTATATAAAGCTATTGAGGTTTCACTTGTGGTTTTTGTCTGTGCCCTAGAATCCCAACCTGAACTTCAAAGAGGTGACATACGAACTGGACCACCCAGGCTTTATAATCCGGGACAGTAAAGGCTTGCATATAGTAGTGTATGGCATTCAGAGGGGGTTGGGCATGGAAGTCTTCCCTGTTGATCTAATCTATCGGCCCTGGAAACACGCTGAGGGACAGGTAACTGACCAGTATCTACTGCATCAGGATTTTGTGATTTCATAAGTGTTTAATTGAAATTGGAAATTTGATTGAATGGAACTGTTGCTGTCAGAAATTTGAGTAATAGTGAAATATTAATAAAGAAGAGTTCCAGGTATGAAATTATTTTTGTGTGTATTCCCTCTTTAAAAGTCTAATTTCTCTGTTTGTGTTTTCAGTTGTCATTCATTCAGCACTCCCTGATGAGCCCAGAAGTGTTTTGCTTTGCTGACTACCCTTGTCACACTGTAGCCATTGACATCCTGAAGGCCCCACCAGAGGATGACAACAGGGAGATTGCCACGTGGTATGGAGCTTATAGCTTAGCTATTATGTTGAAGGGTGTAGCAGTTGATTATTTCTCCTAACTGGGTTTAGTTTTGTATAAATATACAGGTTTTGTTTTAAACCTGCCAGCATTTATTTTCTGGTGATATGTAAAAATCTGTATACACTGTATGTATATGCTTCCCATAGAATTCTAAAGCAGAATTGTAGTTTAACCTGCTGAATGTAGTTCAGTATAGATTTCCTCAAGAGGTTACAGGACTGATGCTATGATGATGCTACAGTGTGTTTGACCGATTGTCCCTAACTTCTTAGGAAAAGTCTGGACCTGGTGGAAAGCCTGCTTAGGCTGTCTGAGGTGGGCCAGTATGAGCAGGTGAAGCAGCTGTTTGGCTTCCCAATCAAACACTGCCCAGACATGTTAGTGCTGGCATTGCTGCAGATCTCCACTTCCTGGCACACACTGCGCCATGAGCTCATCTCTACCCTAATGCCCATCTTTCTGGGCAACCACCCTAACTCAGCCATTATCCTGCACTACGCCTGGCATGGACAGGTTGGTGTTAGAAACTGTTTTACTGTTGATGCTTGCTCATTTAAAGTCAAAGTAATTTTTTGTCCCCTTTTGTAAATGGTAAATGGAATTGGATTTATATAGCACTTTTCAAGTCTACCAAAGCGCTTTACAACACTTCATCACATTCACCCATTCACACACACATTCATACACTGGTGGCAGAGACTACCATCTAAGGTGCCACCTGGTCAATAGGAGCGGTAAACATTCACACATACACTCAAACACCGATGGCTATGCCTTCAGGGGCAAGTTAGGGTTCAGTATCCTGCCCAAGGATACTTCGACACACTGACTGCAGGGGTTAGGAATCACTGATACTCTAATCAGTGGATGGCTATCTTTTGGTACTTTCAAGGTTATTTTTTGTCTTGTTTTGCGTTTTGATTATATTGTCATAAAACGTGTGTTCTTATAAAACCCGGTGTTTATTTTTCCAGGGACAGTCTCCCTCCATCCGTCAGCTAATTATGCATTCAATGGCTGAGTGGTACATGAGAGGGGAGCAGTATGATCAGGCCAAGCTGTCTCGCATCCTGGATGTGGCCCAGGATTTGAAGGTTTGTCACAATACACTAATCATAAACATGACCCTCAAGCTGAGGCAGAATAATTAGGAAATAGTGTTGTAGCACATAAGACTATTGAATTGAATAATATTCCTCCACTTGTTACTTTATGATTTATTTATTTTAGCCAACATTACATTGAAATTAGATATATCCTGTAGTGTTCTTAGGTTATATCTAAATTCAGGTAAAATTTTAATGATGGTCAATAAACCAGATATGTTTTTTTTTGCCTTTTTTTCTCCAGTCTCTATCTATGTTGCTGAATGGTACTCCATTTGCCTTTGTTATTGACCTTGCTGCACTTGCTTCTCGCCGTGAATACCTCAAACTTGATAAATGGCTGACTGACAAAATCAGAGAACATGGGGTATGTTTTCAAATTGATTTGCATAAAGTTATTCTTACAGATGTTTATGTCATTGTGTTTGAAACATACTACCTTTAAGAATATTGTATTTTACAAGAATTCTGTGTTGTGTCAGGAACCTTTTATCCAGGCATGTGTGACATTCCTGAAGAGGCGCTGTCCATCCATTATGGGTGGTCTGGCCCCAGACAAGGACCAGCCCAAAAGCGCCCAGCTGCCCCCAGAGACCTTGGCCACCATGCTGGCCTGCCTGCAGTCCTGTGCTGGGTGAGAGACTATCTGGCTTAGTCTTCATCACTGTATTACTGTTTTGCCTGGTTTTTAAATTAAATCAAATGTCTAATGTTAGTTTTGCTCAAAGCGAAGCCCAGCTTTGGTTGTATTTGATCATGTTTTGACCATATAAGACTGAAAATCACACTGATCACCCTTCCATGCAGTGTTAACTTTTTATTTGATTTGTTTCTCTTCTTTTCTTAAGGAATGTTTCCCAGGAGCTGTCAGAGACAATCCTGACAATGGTTGCCAACTGCAGCAATGTGATGAATAAAGCCCGGCAGCCGCCACCAGGGGTAATGCCAAAGGGACGTGCCCCCAGCACCAGCAGCCTGGATGCCATCTCTCCTGTACAGGTATTTGCAGGCAAACTTTGAAATACCTTTTTATGTTTGAGATTTGTGTCAACAAAACCGACCTGCATTGTTACCCCTGCCTAAATCTCTTTTCTTGCTCTTTTCTAGATGGACCCTCTGTCTGGCATGGGTTCCTTGAACCTGGGGGGTACAGCCACTTCCCACACTCAAAGCATGCAGGGTTTCCCAACCTCACTGAGTTCTGCTTTCAGTAATCCCCAATCCCCAGCAAAGGCTTTCCCACCACTCTCCAACCCTAACCCCAGCACACCATTTGGGGGCATTGGCAGCCTGTCCTCGCAGCTCCCTGGTATGGACTCTGGTACTATGCTATTTTATTATTTTATTTTAAGACAAGCAAGCAAGGCATATGTTCATACAAAGTCAATCTTTGGTTCCACTGCACTGTTGTGATATTGGATACTGTGTTTACAGTATTGTTAAATGTAAATGTTGTTTATACAGTAAGCCTAAGCAAACTATGGCATAGCTTGGTTTAGATGTTTATTACTTTGTATAATCATGTGCAGTTTGGCAAAATTCACTTAAACAAGCTTATTAACCTGAACCTAGTTCAGAGGACAAAGGATAGTAGCTCAGAGGGTAAGGTAGGTGTGCATAGAAATGACTGAAGTGTTATGTTACTTGCAGGTCCCTTGGGCTCAGGCATCGGCTCAGGCATTGGCTCTAGTCTGGGGATGCAGACAGTAAACACAGACCCTTTTGGCACCAGGAAGATGAGCACACCAGGCCTGAACCCACCTACCTTTCAGCAAAGTAAGATGAAGGCCTGTAAGTGGTGGTGGTAGTGGTGTGACTGAGAGCCCAGCCTTGTGCTGCTCAACACTGTATTTCCTCTGTAGTGATAATAAATATCGCCATGATATGCAAATTTCTTTCTAATGCACCTTAGTGTGCCTCACAAACAGTTTACAAGAGTTTAACTAGTCTTTATGTAGAGCTTTTAAAAGACTGTCACAATCACAATTTTCACCTCTTGTAAACACTTAGGTGTATGATTTAACTTTCTTCATTTCATACAACTTAAAACAACTTGGAAATGCAGATCAGTCTTCCATTCCTTGTCTGCTTATGCTGACAACCCCACTTCTGTAATTTGTATCTATCTACTTCTATAGCATCAAAAAGGGCTCTAACCTGACTTGATCAGTTAGAATGCTTTTTGATTCTTGATGTATCACTTGCTTTTCACCAGTGAGTTAATAACTTATTATATGCTTCACCAGTGTTGGATTGCAACATTCAAGTAATGACAATGATAGTTAAAAATTCTTATTCTACTCTTCTTCCAGCTGATCTTTCTCAGGTGTGGCCCGAAGCAAACCAGCACTTTAGTAAGGAGATAGATGACGAAGCCAACAGTTATTTCCAGCGCATCTACAACCACCCACCTCACCCAACTATGTCTGTGGATGAAGTATGTTGTGACATTATTCTTTTTTCTCAAAAAACACAAAGCTAACTTCAGTCAAACTCACACACGCTTTCAGGGAACTATTGGCCACGGTTGATTTTGTTGATTAATTCTGCTCTGTTGTCAGTAATATTGCTGCTCAAATTAACTAATCTTCCACTACATTATTGCCCCCTTGCTAGGTACTGGAGATGCTGCAGAGGTTCAAGGATTCAACCATCAAGCGGGAGCGAGAGGTGTTCAATTGCATGCTTCGAAACCTGTTTGAGGAGTACCGATTCTTCCCCCAGTACCCAGACAAGGAGCTGCACATCACTGCCTGCCTTTTTGGTGGCATTATCGAAAAGGGTCTCGTCACCTACATGGCCCTGGGCCTGGCCCTCCGATATGTTCTTGAAGCCTTAAGAAAACCCTACGGATCCAAAATGTATTACTTTGGAATTGCTGCCCTTGATAGGTTTAAAAACAGGTACCGAAAAGTTTTCTTTTCTTTGATGACTATTGATAAAATAAAGGTCTTTTTGTGTTAAACTAATGTCTTTTATATTTCTAGACTAAAGGACTACCCTCAATATTGTCAACACCTTGCTTCAATTGCCCACTTCTTGCAATTTCCCCACCATTTACAAGAGGTAATCAGGTTTCCTTAACTTATCTTTGTCCACCATTTTAAAGTCTTGTGTTGTCCCAGCTTTGACTACAGGAAAGGCTTCTTACATACAGATAAATTAAATCTCTCCCTCTGCACCTTTCAATATCCTGTGTGTGCAGTATATCGAGTATGGCCAACAGTCACGGGACCCTCCGGTGAAGATGCAAGGCTCCATCACCACACCTGGCAGTCTGGCACTGGCACATGTCCAAGCCCAGGCTCAGTCACAGCAACCCGGTGGCCCCAAGACTCCACAGCCAGGTCAGCCCAGCACTCTAGTCACCACCACAACAACTACAACCACAGCAGCCAAGACGACCACCATCACAAGACCTACACCCAGCAGCTTCAAGAAGGATGTCCCTGTGAGTTTGGCTGAGTTGATGTCTTAACACCTTAAAATGTGCCCTGTCAGTGCGTCCACTGCTTCCATGGTTTTTATGCATGTAATAATGTTTCAAACATGATTGTTCTTGATCCTACCTCCAGCCCTCCATAAACACAACCAACATTGACACCCTGTTGGTGGCCACTGACCAAACAGAAAGGATTGTAGAGCCTCCAGAGAACGTCCAGGAGAAGATTGCTTTTATCTTCAACAACCTTTCTCAGTCCAACATGACACAGAAGGTGAAGTAAAACAGACAAAATTGAACTATCTCAGGAACCTTAATAGTCAAAGAATCCTCTTTTAACCACATTTGCTTTTTTCAGGTTGAGGAGTTGAAAGAGACGGTGAAGGATGAGTTTATGCCCTGGGTTTCTCAGTACCTGGTGATGAAGCGTGTCAGCATTGAGCCCAACTTCCACAGTCTTTATTCCAACTTTTTGGATACTCTGAAGAACCCTGAGTTTGTCAAAATGGTCCTCAATGAGACTTACAGGAATATCAAGGTAAGACAGTGGGGGATAAGATACTAACTTGAGGGCTTTAAAATCTTCAAAAATGCATTTTTTGCAGCACTGCTGATGAACTGTCAAAATTGGTAAAATACTGACTCTCCCATCTCTCCATTTCTTTCAGGTTCTGTTGACATCTGACAAGGCAGCTGCCAATTTCTCTGATCGCTCCCTGCTGAAGAACCTGGGCCACTGGTTGGGCATGATTACACTGGCCAAAAACAAGCCTATCCTTTATACTGTAAGAATTAGTTTTTTGGTTCTGTTGTTTCATTACATACTGGGTCTTCTGTCAGCTTTTGAGTGGGCCAACATTTTTTTCTCTTTTTCCCAGGATCTAGAAGTCAAATCTCTGCTACTGGAAGCCTATGTGAAAGGCCAACAGGAGCTTCTGTATGTGGTTCCCTTTGTGGCCAAAGTTTTGGAGTCCAGTCTGCGAAGCATGGTGAGTAACGTATGTGTAGATTGAGAGCTGTCTCTATGCCTTTTACATTACCTCATACCACTGCCCACTTTAAAATGCCATGCTGTCATTGAGACATAAAATAACTATTTTCAGTGAATAAACCGATTCTATTGTTTAAGGTTCTTTTGGATTCTTCATAGTGACTTCAACTAATGTATGTGCCTCTGATGTTGTAGGTCTTCAGGCCTCAGAACCCCTGGACCATGGCCATCATGAATGTTCTTGCTGAGCTGCATCAGGAACATGATCTCAAGGTAATAAATAATTCTTCCTAACGTAGCCACCTAACCCTAGGCAGAGTTTGGAAGTCAGTCCATAAACGTATAGTTAAAAAGGCTACACCTCAATATGTTCTTCTTTGGTAATGGATTTGAGCTAATCATTTCATAAAACACTAATGTATTTAACTTAACTTCACTGAACGATCGTTTACCACTGTCCAGATTCCCTGCCATGTTTATCAACCATTCTTATTCATTTGTTACCCTTTAAAGGCCTAAACCTGCATGCTGTTTTCAGCTACTTGGACTAAAAAAATGTTCATATTGATCTCTTGTTTACTGCAGCTGAACCTTAAGTTTGAGATTGAAGTTCTGTGTAAGAACTTGTCTCTGGACATCAATGACCTTAAGCCAGGAAACTTGCTGAAGGACAAGGAGAAGCTAAAGAGCCTGGAGGAGCAGCTATCTGCACCAAAGAAAGAAGCAAAGCCTCCAGAGGAGATGTTGCCAGTTTCTACCACAGGTGGATACTCCATATTTTGTTTAGCTTTTTGCTGCTTTTTTATGTACTTTATATCTAAATGTAAATGTCTAATAGACTTGAGTTACAGTCTTAATTTAAGTAAGATATGTTTGTTGAGCTTTTAACTTATTGTTTTTGCCTCTGGCAATATGTCACTATTGATCCAGAGTTTGGAAATCTTCTCTTGTGGAAACAAAACCTCAGTAATGTCTTTCCCTCCCAAATGATTGAGAAAACAAATCATGGCCATCTGTCAGTTGGACAAAGTCTGAAAATACTCTTAAACCACTTGATTTAATCACTCAAGATGTGCGAGAGTTAATCATTTTTTTGTTTTGATTTTGAATATTAAGTAAATGATGTTGATCAATCTGAAAATGCTGTGATGTTTATTACAATATTAGATTACCATATCACCTATTTTTTGTCATATCAGGTCTGTGTTTTGCTTTGTGAAGCTCTTATTTAAAGCATTACACTTAAAAGCTTTGTATAACTTGTTTTTGTTGCATATGTGTTTGTTTTTCTTTTTCTGCCTTTTCTTGTGATTTTAATCAAATTAGCATTTTGTGACCAACAGGAGACTTTGTTCCATTTGCAGCTCCTCCCTCAACCCCAGCTGCTACCACCACCACTTGCACAACCACTGGGCCCCCTACCCCACAGTTCAGTTACCATGACATCAATGTGTATGCCTTGGCAGGCCTGGCTCCACACATCAATATAAATGTCAATGTAAGTATTGGGCACCTGCAGAACACTGACAGAGAAGTTAGTGTTCCACTTAAGAGACACACACATAAACCTACTCTTTTGGATCTACTGAAATATACAGTCAGGTTCATAAGTATTTGGACAATGACACAATTTTTGTAATTTTGCCTCTATACACAACCACAATGGATTTGAAATGAAGCAAATCAGGATGTGATTGAAGTGGAGACCAGGCCTATTCAGTTGGCGGCCCGCAGGCCAACTCCGGCCCGCTCATCAATTCAGACCGGCCCGCCGATCAGTTCTGCTCACAAATAAATAAGGGATAGTTCGGGTTTTTTGAAGTGGGTTGTGAGATAGTTTGTGCATAGTCAGTGTGTTACATATAGTAGGCTACTGAGCTGAGCACTGGCTACTCAGTAGACAGCGCTCAGCTCAGCGTGCTGCCTGTTGAGAGAGAGACAGGTGAACGGGGACAGCAGAGAAAACAGATTTTAGCCACTTAACACAAGGCTCAACTAATAAAAATCTATGCCAGTTTAAGTGTACGCTATCTAAAGAATATGTTCACCACTTTACCTTGCCG
>JBBPCS010000890.1:0-13889 GCA_037974645.1 Hollardia meadi | reverse complement strand
CAAAGTCAAAATTTGGGTGTCCTGACAACATTACTGTTAAGTATAATGGCGGTCCAGCCATATACTAGGTTTCACCTCGTCTTGTTTCAGGACTAGTTTGATGAAAAGGTTGTCAATTTTGGTGTTTATTCAATGTTGCTATGCTGTACACTAAAACAAGAATTTGTTGCCATAATAAACCCAAAGATATGCCATTTTTGAATTTTGAAGAAGTGTTTGTTAATCCACATAGAAAGCAATGTCTTTACCAAATTTGGCAAAAAAGAATGTGATGGGGTTGACACTGATTCTGGGTTATCTTCGTTGTCCTCCTCCAGTCTTCCCCAGCTGATGGATGTTGTTCGCTCCAACTATGAGGCCATGATTGACCGGGCCCACGGCGGACCCAACTTCATGATGCACTCTGGGATATCACAGGCCTCAGAGTATGATGATCCTCCAGGCCTGAGGGAGAAGGCAGAGTACCTCCTCAGGGAATGGGTCAACCTGTATCACTCAGCTGCTGCAGGCAGGGATAGCACCAAGGCTTTCTCTGCCTTTGTTGGCCAGGTAAACACTCATTTATCTGTCAAGATGACCAAACATCCTGGTGAGCCTTGTTCCTCATGTTGATCTGAAGTCTCCTTCTTTTTCCTCCAGATGCACCAGCAGGGTATCCTGAAGACAGATGACCTGATCACAAGGTTCTTCCGGCTGTGCACAGAAATGTGTGTGGAGATAAGCTATCGGGCACAGGCTGAGCAGCAGCACAACCCAGCAGCCAGTGCAGCCATCATCAGAGCCAAGTGTTACCACAACCTGGATGCCTTTGTTAGGCTTATAGCCCTGCTGGTCAAACACTCTGGAGAGGCCACCAACACAGTGACAAAAATCAACCTCCTCAACAAGGTACAGCAACATGACTGCAAAAATATACCTGATTTATCATCTGTGACAGATCAGACCAAAATATAAAGTATTATTAAGTACACATTACACAAAATTATCTCTGTTGTAATGTAGTGTAATTAAACACTTTCTAAGAAAATATGTCCTCATTGGCCCAAATGTAAAAGTGGTATTTTGTGATTTCAATCTTATTATAATGTCAAGAGGCAGCACAGGTGTGAATAGGTTTATTTTGCTCCAAATGGGAGAATGCTGCCTAAACCAGGGGTGTGTGATGAAGACTTTTCAAACCTTTTGACAGGGATATTAACTTTGTCATTTTAATAGATGTCAAAGCATCTTAGAATCTCGCATTGCTATATGGAATGCCTGATCGTAGTTTGAGTTTGCTGAAATTCTCAGTAGCTGCAGACAGTATAAATGCTCTCCCTCTCTCCAGATATGCTGCTGGTAGCATGTGACCAGCTGGTTTACTTGATTCTGACTGTGCTCTATGTTGCTCTTCTAGGTGCTGGGTATCGTAGTTGGGGTGTTGATTCAGGACCATGATGTCCGTCAGACAGAATTCCAACAGCTGCCGTACCACCGCATTTTCATCATGCTGCTGTTGGAGCTCAATGCCCCTGAACATGTCCTGGAGACCATCAACTTCCAGACACTCACCGCCTTCTGGTAAGACATCCACATGGATCGATCCTGTCTGCCAGGAAACTTTTCACTGTGTGGAATAGAGAGGGCTCAGCTAGTGCTCATATTGTCCTCACAATTAAAATGTTTTCAATGTTTTTGTCAATATGATTGCTGCACTTCAGACTCCCTTTTCCCTTTTATCTGCAGCAATACCTTCCACATCCTGAGACCCACCAAAGCACCTGGCTTTGTGTACGCCTGGCTGGAACTCATCTCCCATCGCATCTTCATCGCCAGGATGCTAGCACACACACCACAGCAGAAGGTATGCAAGTATACACAGTTTCATCAACACACTTTCCCCATATTTGCGGTTCTTGAATTTTAGTCTGATGGACTGATATTGTCTTGAAGGGTTGGCCCATGTATGCACAGCTGCTCATTGATCTCTTCAAGTACCTGGCACCATTCCTGAGGAATGTAGAGCTCAACAAACCTATGCAAATCCTCTACAAGGTACTGTCTCATTTCTCCGTCATGTACTTGCAGGAATAACAGCAAACCCATGTTTGTCACTTTATTTTTTGTTTGATCTATGCATTGAAACCAAACTGAATGAGATGGTCTCAAAGCCAAACATTACACTGATAGTTTGTGATTCATTGATAGACCACGGGCTGCTTATGTAGCTCTGAACTTTCCCTTTTGTTTGCATAATATCCGTTGTTTCATTGTATTATTATTGGCTGTTTCAGGGCACACTGCGAGTGCTCCTGGTCCTGCTGCATGACTTCCCAGAGTTCCTGTGTGACTACCATTACGGCTTCTGTGATGTTATCCCACCCAACTGCATCCAGCTCCGCAACCTCATCCTCAGTGCCTTCCCACGCAACATGAGGCTCCCTGATCCGTTCACCCCCAATCTGAAGGTAGACACACACACACACACGTGCGCGCGCACACACACGCACACTTGTTGCCATTTTGATTTGATGAAGTCTACAGAAGTACTTTGTTCAGAAGACTTGACAAATGATCTCATAAATGTGGGTTTCATTTACACCCCGGCTGCAGGTGGACATGCTGAGTGAGATCAACATTGCTCCCCGTATCTTCACCAACTTCACAGGCGTTATGCCTTCCCAGTTCAAGAAGGATCTAGACTCGTATCTGAAGACTCGTTCACCTGTCACTTTCTTGTCTGAGCTGCGTAGCAACCTGCAGGTAGGAGCAGTGTCAATCTATTTTAAATAATCTTTAGTAGTAGAATTATTAAACTTAAGAAATTACAGTAAAATTTGTAAATCTTTTTTGTCTCCCAGGTGTCTAATGAACCAGGAAACCGCTATAACATCCAGCTGATCAATGCTCTAGTGTTGTATGTAGGCACACAGGCAATTGCTCACATCCACAACAAGGGCAGCACCCCCTCCATGAGCACCATCACCCACTCTGCACACATGGACATCTTCCAGAACCTGGCCGTGGACCTGGACACTGAGGGTAAGGTGGCAGCACAGTAACCACATCAGTTTGCTGTCAGATAGCAGATACTGTATGTGTTGCAGTGGCTTTATTCTAAGTTAGTCTACCCATCACAGGGGTATTTAACATTTTGTTCTACCTAAATAGCCAAACAAGAAAAACGTTTGGAGAGCTTGATGTTGTTTTTGGTGTTGCCCAGAACCAGATTTTAGATCTTCACCAACAACTGCACTTAACAAAAGCAGAGCACTGTGATCAGGTTTCTGCTGTTATGGTTTTTCAGGGCGTTACCTGTTCTTGAACGCAATCGCCAATCAGCTTCGCTACCCCAACAGCCACACTCATTACTTCAGCTGCACCATGCTCTATCTGTTCGCTGAGGCCAACACCGAGGCCATCCAGGAGCAGATCACCAGGTGAGACACAGTCTGCTCCGAGTCACTTTTATTATTTCAGCACAAGAAATGCATGGAACCATCACCAAGTCAAAGTTTAAACTGTTAGTCACAGTGTTGTCCTCCTCTTCCAGGGTTCTGTTGGAGAGGCTGATAGTGAACAGGCCTCACCCGTGGGGTCTCCTCATCACCTTCATCGAGCTGATCAAGAATCCTGCCTTCAAGTTCTGGAGCCACGACTTTGTGCACTGTGCCCCTGAGATTGAAAAGTAGGTTCCCTGTTTGACTGTAACTGAGCCTGCACAGATAGTCTTTAACCAGTTCTGCTGCTCTTTGACAGATGTTAATGTCTAACGTCTCCCCTCCCCCTAGGCTGTTCCAGTCGGTAGCCCAGTGCTGCATGGGACAGAAGCAGGCCCAGCAGGTGATGGAGGGCACCGGTGCCAGCTAGCCTGTGTACCAGCCAGCTCATAGCCCTCGGGAGAGATGCCGCAGCTTTGACCCACTCCCCCAACACACACGCACACCTCCTTCTGTACTGCTGGCACTGGATAAACTGGCAACCACAGTCATTTGAAATGTGGATGAAAGGACTACTGCTCACGGATCTAAGGAGTTAGATTTTTGTTTATCCCTTTGGGGCTGAATTGAGAATGGATTGAGACATGCTGTTTAATATACTTTTTTGATGCTTTGATGTAAATATTGGAAAAAAGGGAGCACGGGAGCGTAAATAGGTGGAGAGCAATGCACATGTCAAATAAAATGTATCCTGACATGTAAAGACATCTAAACATATTTTCACTCACTACCAAAGTTCTTGGTTTGCCTCCCTCCCACACAAATCCTTTTTTTCTGACTTTTTTTTGTGTTCAGAGGCTGAATGGTAGATGATTGAAGGAAAAAAAAGAAGCCACCTGCTACTTTCATTTGATTCCTTTTTAATTCCTCAGTGGGACAGGAAGATGGAGTTGAGTCTCCCAGGTGGGGTGGGGTCTACTGGTGCGTCGGTGTGTTGGTGGAGACAGTTTGCTGATGCTTTGTCCATTTGAAACCTGCTCCGGAAGTCTCTCCCTGACACTTGACAATTTGTACAAAGATCCAAATTGAAGAACAACAATAGAAGGACCAATACAGCCCATTTTGTAACATTTTGAATGTTTTGTAAATGTATTGGTCCATGTGTTGTATTTTGTAGTCCTTTCTAGTTTGCCTTTAGTTCTTGCTACTTAACTGCAGTATGCATATATACAGGAAATAAAGCATTCAAACTGCAGTGCATCTGTGTTCATTTAGGACTAAAATAGTAAATGGATAACACTATTATACAAGGTGTTTCAAAAGTAGGTATCTACTTTTTATATTCTTAAATATTAAAAACCTGAATCCAGGTACAGCTGTTGAATGCTTATTGTCTTTGAATAAGGTTGTGAGTTTTTTCATTATCACAATCAATGGTATACCTAATTTGAAACCCTGTAGTGTGTTTTTGTTAGAAAGTGAGAAATCTTGTTTTGTATTGCACACTTTGAAAACACCAGGAACTCTTTTCCAGCAAAAGGGGAACAGGTTCCACTCTGGTTTGCACACTTAACTTTGAACCTATTTCTTTACCTAGATGCAGTTTTTTTTTTAGCTGTATGTCCAGAGCACATTCACATTTGAGAAATTTGTGAAAAAAAAATGTTACTGGAAGTTTTCCCTCTAAACTGCATTAAGATGCTCGTTTTTATGCCTCCGTGCCAGTGACGGCTGTGGCTGAAGGCATTATGTTTTCGGGTTGTCCTTCCATCTGTCTGTACATACATCCATCCGTCCCATTCTTGTGAATACGTTATCTCAGGAAATTTCTTCAAATTTGGCACAAATGTAAACTTGGACCCGAGGATAAACTGATTAGAGTTTTGTGGTCAGACGTCACTGAGACATAAACACATTTTGTCATAACTCAAGAATTCATACACTATGACAATTTCAAACAAATGTCTAACAAGATAATGAAGATGAATTCTTGACAGGTCAACTTCACTGTGACATAATATTCTGCAAAAACACTTTTCTGGCCGTTATTCAGCACCATACTTTGGGAACAGAAGAGTAGATTACGTTGTATAGATCTGTGCTGCTGGGTTGAACCATGTGAAGCATCCATGTTTTTCTTAGAATTTTTAGGTTCTTTGCAGCAACATCCATATTTGAAGCATTGTCGTCCATCACAAGCTCTTTGGTTCTGCTGATATTGAGCTTCAGGTGATTGTCGTTGCACCATGTGACCAAGCTCTCTTTCAGTCACTACATATATTATACGAGTCTGGACAGACATGGGTGTAAATTGCAACTTCCCTGTTGTGCAAAGGCATATAACCACAAGCCAATAATTCTAGTTTCACATTGCAAACAGATCCAGGAGGTGATCTACTAACTGGCTGTTGCATTGTAAGTGAGGAATGACCTTATAACAGGTTCAGTTCATATTGAACTTTGGAGGGGTTTATAACATGGGGCTGTGCATTCTGTAGACTGCCCTGTCCACTCTGACCTCAGCCCTATGTGCAGTAAAGACACCTCCTTTGTGAAATGACGGTGGGCTGGTCTTAGCTCAAAGCTGGTTGCTAATTATTACAAATAATGCACTGTGTCATTATCCCCATTTTATGTACAGATAATGGCAAAACATCTTGCGTATCAACACTGCATTGTTAAAAGGAGTGTAGAACGAAAACATCAGACGTGTCTTCAGGAGAAACATTTATTGACTTTTGTGAGAGTGACATTTAAAAAACAAAAACCCTGCTGTGTTCCCGCTCACTGCAGCAGCTGAACTCATGACTTGGTGAGCTCCATCAGTCTGTGCAGGATGCTCTTCTGTCCGCAGCGTACCTGCAGTGCATCCTGCTGCCTGCTGTTCAGTCCTGCAACTCTTGTCATGTCCTCTATCAGCGCCTGGTCGCTGTCGACACCCTCTCCCTCCATCTTCCTCCCCTCCTCCTCCTCTTCATCTTCGTAGGACCTCATAGTCAGACGGGCTGCTTCATGAATTAGCCATTTCCATGAAGCTTTTAATCCAGGGAGACCCTCGTTAGAGAAAGCAAGGAAAACCTTCTCCTCGTCCTCTTTGTCTTCCTCCCATCCTTCATCATCTTTGAACTCGGAGAACTCCTCTTTTGACATGCACAGCACCTGAAGATACAACAAGAGTTATGTTTCCAGTGACAGCCATTCCTCAGCCAGGTTTTCTGCAGTGTACAAGCAAACAGTGGAATCTAAACCGCACTGTAGTATGTAGTCCACCTTCAGCACAGTATGGAGCTCTGTGTCTGTAAGGCAACCCTGTTTGCCAAAGACAAAGGCGGCTTTCTCTTGCATCATCTGACACAGCATCTCCCACTGCTCCTCCATCAGCTGCCGGTCCAAATCAGACTGAATACCTGGGAAGAGAAGAAGATGGAAGGATGAGGAGGGAGGGTTAAGAGGAAGCACAATGTAACGGGCTTGTAGTCGACCCACAGCATCTTGTGAATGTGATCGTCCACTGAATTAGCAGGAAATTCCTCGGACAATGGAAGAAAAAAAGTTGAACCAGAGTTGTAAGCCAAATTTACTGTAATAGTTGAGTGAGGTGAAACACACAACTTCTGGGCACAGTCACTGAATCAAGAGGGCAGGACACTTCCACACATGAATCTGCGTATTAAAGATATATGACATTAACGCATGAAAATGTCTAAAAACTAGATCTTTGTTATAAATTTTGTTGGGTTGTGCACCCACATTATCTAAAATGTTTCCAACAATGTTCAAACCCAGAGAAACCTCATTTTATTGAATGTAACAGTGCGTTTCAGTTGGTCGCCTGTTGCTATGACTTCCAGGAGAGTCAGAGGAAGGAAGTCTGCCAATGTGACTAAACGTAACGTGAATAAAACTTTAAAACATTCCCTCGTCCGTGAACATTTCTGCATCTGAGTCACGTCAGACAGATTTCCATTGACAGCATTGGTTGTTAAACAATGACAGCTCCCATGATCTCACACTTTGATTGTGTTTCGTTTTTATTGAGAGAACCCTAATGACAAACTCCATACTGTGTGTTTAACTGTCACTGTAAAACCATGATTCTGCTGAGAAAAAATCTTTAAAAAAAAAAAAACTGACTAAGATGATGCATCTTCTATCCACATCTGTGGACGCATCTTCGATTACGAATGCAGATAGAGATACACTCCTCTGCTCGGCACTAATCCTACTTTACACAAATCTGCACAACTGACAAACAACTAATGGTGACACCACTGACCAGCTGTGAAATCTTTCACTGGTTTGGCCAACCAGCTAACAGGCAATGTAACATTCAGGCCTGCCAAATCAAGTAGGATGAAAAAGGTCATATTTTCAGAAGACATAAACTGAATCATTTAAAGATAGGTTTGGTGATGTATTTTAGAAGCATGTTGGTAGAAAATCTTTTAGCATTCCGACAGCAATCAATAAATCAAAAAATCAGGTGTCTGTAAAAGGCCTGTAAAAAGCCCATCCAATCACTTCATTAGTGTGAATTAAATTATTAGACAGCCCACCTACCTGTCCACCCTTGCACAGTCTGCTCGTGCACATGACCGGACACGACCACAAAGTCAGGCAAACATATTGCGAAAGCTGGTCGCACAAGAGTGGCAGAGAAAGTGCAGCCAAAATGTACCAATACTAACATGCTAGCTTGACAGCTGTGAGTGCTAACAATAGCCACGTTCAGTGTTTACATTCATTCATTCATTATGATGTTTTTAGGTGTTTAAAACTCACTCATGAGACGGGAGGTAGTTAAGAGTTAGTGATGACAATGAGCTGTGCTCACAGTACACAACCCCTCGCCCCCCGATCCAAAGAATGACCTCAGACTGTCATTCGGTGGCGAACAAAACATTAACATGAACACGACCACAGCAGTGAACACAGTGAGCTTTTTGGGACTGAGGTACATTTGCGGCGCCTATTTTGCTTCTGTTTATATGATTGTGGCATTAAAGAGAGTTTTTTTTTTTTATTTTGGGATTTATTCGACTGAAAAAAGCTAAGGGAGCTTGTTGAATGTGGTGAATTCCCCACTCACACATTATCTCCCACCTGGAGCTACAGGGCAGTCAGTGCAGTCAGGCAGCACTTGTTCATCCGTTTCAGGAGAGCAGCTTTGGAGGGAGGCCTGAAGGGAGAGGGTGGGATTGTTTCTGTCGGATACTTTCAAAATCTAGCTTGCTCTTGTTGCTCTCTCCAAAGTTACCAACCCCAGCTTTAATTAAGCCTGTAACACACACTGAACAGACAGAAGCAGTATAGTCAATGTGGTATAGTCGAGGTTTACCGAGCTGGAGAGTGAAGGTAGAAAATTCCACCTGCTCTGGTCAGAGGATGTCACGTCCTCCTGCCCCTCAGTTAATCACATCTCCTCTCTGTACGCCCTCTAAAACTCACATCTATCTGCTTTTTTTCTTTTGACCCTTCCCTCTTGTGGTGTTGGATGGGGTCAACAATCACCTTGTGTGGCGACTTTGTAGAGGTTGGCCATGGGGATGTCAGCGGTGTCGTTGCTGTTGCTTTGATATGGCTCAGTGAAGCCGTACATGTGCAGCAGCTGCCAGTTGGCCATCTGCCCATAGGTGTTAAATACCTCTTCGCCTTTTTGAACGGGGCGCACGCAAACCATCTTCAAACAGTCCTGAGAGAAGAGAACGTGAGAGAGGAAGAGGACAATAATAAGTGAGAAAAAATGGAATATGCTAAGAAATGAACGCTGTTTACTGGGCAGTCCATCTCACTGTCAAATATACTCTTGATTTCCTAAAACAAACATCTTCACTTCTCAGTGATGTGATTTCACAGATGAGATGCTGTTCTGGCAAACTAAACACCAAATGATCAAATGTAGACATTTGAAAGAAACGGTGCATCAATATTAGGAGTGGAAGTGTCCCCTCACTGGCGTAAACTCCAGGTTAGCATTGTGATTGGACACATGGTTAAGCATGTCTGCCATGGGAACCATCATCGGTGGGTTGGGGGCCTTCTCCTCCTCCTCCTCCTCCTCTTCATCGTCCTCCTCTTCCCGCGGCTCCTGGAAACTACAGAGAGGAGGAGGAACAGCAATTTGATGGTGACAGGTACGAAAGAGTTCACTGGTGAATTTAAGAGGAGAACAAGAAATACTTTATGTACAGGAGTGTATTTTGTCTCATGCTCACTGACCTGTAGGCCATGACAAAGGCCACCAGCTGTGTGTACAGCTCCAGTGTGTGCCTGTCGGGGTTCCAGAGGTCAGGATGATTCGTGATGAAGGGAAGGACCACGTCCGTGTATTCCCTCTGGATGTTAGCCAGGTCCGTGTCCACAGCCTCTGGAATACCTGTTCCCCTCAGCAGTCTGTCTCTCTCCTCTTTAGGCCTGAAGAGATCATCTGTAATTTACTGCATAGAAAAGCTAGAAATTCACACGTTCATCAACAGAAATGTCAAGGAAAAAGCTGCCAGCATCGCTGTTGTGTACACGTGAATAGCGTGCTGAGCATAGGGCACCAAGAGCCAGAGGGGGCACCAAAACAGCCTAATGATGATCTTCAATCTCAATGTTAATTATAAATTATTTAAATTTAAGAAGAAGCGCAACTAAAATAGGCACCATTCGAACATCATAGGAATCAGGCAACAGGCCTACATAATAAACATAAGTTCCTAAATTGAATTATGATGCAGGCAAGTTCCCCGTGGTTTGCACTTGTTCCAAAACCTGATGGATAGCGTTATGCTGCTGTGACAATTTCAGATA
Organism: Hollardia meadi; assembly: GCA_037974645.1. Lineage (NCBI taxonomy): Eukaryota > Metazoa > Chordata > Actinopteri > Tetraodontiformes > Triacanthodidae > Hollardia > Hollardia meadi. Next base: position 3,675 of record JBBPCS010000890.1, on the reverse strand, counting down.
CGACCCCAAAGATGCAGCAGGAGTCAGGGGCAAAAAGAGAGAAGAAAAGAAATAAGAAACTGTGGGATGACACTCGTGCAGCGCATGCTTAAAAATGTTCATTTGCTTAAAACACGCAGCCTCTGCATGCATAACAAAAACACTGTTTCACAACAACCCGTTTTCATCCCAGCTTGTCACATACTGACGTTTTCTCATGCGCCCTTTGCATATTATCCAGACGCGCAGTGTACCCTTTGGCGTTGCCAGACGACGTGCTAAGCCTTCCCTGATGCACAACGTTGTGTGTCTGCTGTCATATGATGACCTCATTAAGGACTTTGCAGCCAGGAAATGCAGATGTGCCTCTGTGGAGCCTCCTGCAACTGCTGGAAAAAAAGCCTGTTCTCTAGAATCATATACAGTATACCGTCTTTGCAGAGACTTTTCTCCTATTTTGTGTCACTGATTCTACAGTTCTGTTTTTCTTACTTGTGCCCCCAATTATGCTTGGGGCACCCAAATGGCCAGCAGCAGGCCTGAAAGCTGCTACACTACCAAGCTCAGTAACAGACAAGTTATCTCTAGGATGGGATTTGGACACCGTTTTAAAACTGTGTCTTACCAGAACATGGGGTGGTCCAGTGTCTTGAAGTCAGTCCACAGAGAGAGGTAGGGTTTCCAGTGGGACTGTGAAGACGTATACTCATACAGCAGAGCCAGCAGCAGGGGAACCCAGCCAGACGAGCTCTCAAGGGAGGACTTCTCTGTGAAGGATAAAAGGAGAATCAGAGAGATTGCCAACAGAGGGTGAAGCAGGCAGCTTCAATCTCAGGAAAAGTACTTTGTAACTAGAAAATGGCACTCAGCAGAGCACAAACCTCCGCCAAGGCCAAACAGTCCCCTTAAATTAAGCTGAATCAAGCCTTATAGCTAAGCCAACAAAACAACGCAGGTGAAATCATAATTTCCCTCACAATTTTGTCGGACTTTACTACTACTGAGAAAAGACAACGCCCTATGAAAATTTATTGTATCCACTCAATCTAAATTTTTATTTGGATCCGCGCCAAATTGTACACCCTCATAGATACCCACCTCCTACATATGCCTGAATTTTCTCATCAAGATTCATGCATTATTCGCTGAGAAATTAACGGAAATGTGGAAAAAAGCCCTATCTCGCAATGTTAATGGAAGTGCTAAAAATTCCTGGATCCACACCAAAATTTAATGGTTTCTTCCTTGGCCCATTCCCCATCCTCCCACCAAGTGTCGTTGAAATCCATCCAGTAGTTTTTGCGTAATCCTGCTCACAAACCAACCAACCAACAGATGGGGTGAAAACATAACCTCCTTGGCGGAGGTAATTAGAACTGTCACCTTTTTCCAGCAAGGCAGAGACCTTGCTTGTTCCCTGGTGGAGAAGAGCTGATCTGGGGATGGTGAATAAAACCTCCCCCTCCTCTATGTTGTCCTTCGCCAGCATCCCATACTCTGCCACTGTTCCCTCTTTACTCACACACACCTGCAGAGAGAGATACGTCCTGAAATACCTGGCCAATATGGTTAGGGAGGCTGGGATCAATTCAGCTAAAAAGAGGAAGTGCAAATTCTTCACAAACTTGTGCACTTTAAAGAGCCAGTTCACCCCAAAATCAAAAACACATATTTCTCCTCTTACCTGCAGTACTGTTTATCCATCTAGATAGTTTTGGTGTGAGTTGCGACGCTCAAAAATATATATCCACCACTTTACAGCCGCTCCCCTCACAATGTAAGTGTATGGGAAAAAGTCTTTTTGGGCTCCTGTGTATCAGGTGATGTTGTAATTACATGGTTTGGCCACTATGTCAAATTGGCATCACGATATCTCCAAAACTCAGCAACTCACACCAAAACTATTTAGATGGATAAATAGCAGTCCAGATAAGAGGAAAAATATGTACTTTTGATTTTGGAGTGAACTGTTCCTTTTAGTACTGTCTGTACTTGAATAAATGTACTCAGTTACATTCCAGCACTGTAAAGTGCCTGGCTGACAGCCCCAGATATCCCATTCATTGAACAAATTGTTTGGCCAAACACTGGCAGCTGAGTGCAGATTGTGATAACATACCTTAGTGCTGAGTACCAAGCTGACTCTGTGGCACCACTGGAGAAAGTTCTGCAGGGGACTAAGCTCCGAACCATCAGCCACCTGTCAGCACATAGATAAAAACTTAATCATCAATACCATGATCAGGAATGTGTGACCTACTGCGATGGTACTGTCAAAATGTTCCAGACATAGTTGTACACGTTTACAATTACAGGACGGTAACAACCTCTCTCCTATTGTTCCTCCTTGTTTGACAGCATATGTGGTTTCCATTAAACTCATATTGGTGACAATTTCAAAACTACAACTCCTATGATCTACTACTGACAGCAAGTTTAAATGTTAAATGTTAACTAATTTTAAGAAGAAAATAATCAGCTGGAATGCAGAAAAAGTGCGATGATAACTTATATGATAGCTAGCTTAGGTAGACTGCCCCTAACTTCACCACACATAACGTTGTATACACGTGAAGCTGACTGTATAGCTCGTGTAGCTTGTGTATACCGTAACACAAACAGCTCCACCATTATCATCTCAAGTTTTGGTTCAAAATGTTTAAATTGTAACCTTGAGTCGTTTCGCTTCTGTTGCCATCTTGATCTAAATGTAATTCCAAATCCAGGTCCTTGCCCGCACTGATACTGGATGACTAGCCCAAAGCTAACTCGAGCATGCGGACTGTGAAGGAAACATGGGCTAAGTTTGACCCAAACTGGGACTCGTAGGCTGCAGGCAACGAATGAGAGAATTTAATGCATTAAATATATGGCTCGTTGGTCTAGGGGTATGATTCTCGCTTTGGGTGCGAGAGGTCCCGGGTTCAAATCCCGGACGAGCCCTGCTTTTAACACAAGAGGTCAAAGTCAAGATAGAAGGTTGGCAAAACCAAAAACCTGACTAATGAGTGGAGAAACACAGGTTACCATATTGTAATATTCATAGCCCTCTACTGAACTACGCACAGGGTTCTGTGTTTAGGGAGGGGCGGCCCTGGCTAATGTAATCAGTAAAATCAGTGGCGGAGTGCCCTGTCGGTGGACGGCCGTTTTGACCTGGCGAGTGCCTGTAGGTGTTGGGCGACTGAGTAGGCGGTGAAGTGGATTATCTTGTCGTAAATATACAATCTTTGGCCAACGCAGTGGTTTTTGGGTAGGCTACCTAGTGTCAACAAACAGGCAGGAAGCCCGCCGAATCCGAAGCATGAATATTACAGCAGGTAAGTAAGTTGGCAAATGAGTGAATTTTACTAGTAGAATTTTACTTTTTCAATGCCATTCATCCCCAGCCCAGAAAGACATCATCTGACGAAAAGCTCCTGTGCTGTCGCGCTGCGTTAAAACAGTGCAGTGTCCATTGATGCCGTCTAATGTTAATGTATGGTTAGCTAGTTTCACTTGAGTGAACGTAACGTTACCTTAGATCAGTGATACTCAACCCGCGGCGAGGCGCACGCGGCTCCTTTATGGCAAGTTGTGGCTCTTTAAAGACTCACTTAAAAAAAAAAAAAAAAAAATTCTAAAAAGTACAAAATAAATTTAGTTTGACACATTGTCAACGAAATTCAACATTTCATTTTCCATCAATCACGTTAA
>JBBPCS010000889.1:0-30266 GCA_037974645.1 Hollardia meadi | reverse complement strand
ATCTGTCAGTCAACACAGCAGAAACCACAAACCACCATGACTCTCATCACCATCCTCATCTGGACGCTGGCCTGCTGCTTCATCAAAGGTCGGGATTATTTGGAATATAAAATTAGAAAATAATCAGATAACTAAATTCTCATACATTCAACAACTGCTGGATATAACAAACAATGTCTAAATATTGAAATGGACCAAATAAAATTCAGATTTTTTCTTCTTTCAGGATCTTGTCAGGTGACTGTGACCCAACCAGCTGTAGTCACATCTTCTCTTGGAGCCACAGTCACTCTGACCTGTCAAACCAACCCAAAAGTTTACACATGGTCAGATGGAGATAGTAGAGTATACTGGTATCAGCAGAAATCTGGAGAAGCTCCTAAGTTGGTCATCAACTTAGGAACAAATCCTACAAGTGAATTTTCTTCCAGATTCTCTGGCAGAGGAGACGGAGTGAACGCTGCAATGACCATCAGTGGAGTTCAGACTGAAGATGCAGCAGTTTATTACTGTCAGAGTGCCCATGAAATAAACAGTGCTTGGGTGTTCACACAGTGATTTGTAGTCGTACAAAAACCTCCCCGTCAGTCAGACTGCAGAGACGCTGAGCTGTTACAGCAGGAACCGACTGCAGCTGCTGAAGAGGAAGAGACTCTGACACAGATCACTGAACACAGAGCTGACAGTAACCTCACCAAGCACAAAGTTAAACACATTAACACTCCTTAAACAACTAGTGCTCCTCTATAATTTCTGGTTATAAACTTTAAGGCACCATCTTTGACTTTTACACTTTAATGCTTAATGTAATCTTTAATGTTAATTAACTTTAATTAATAGGCATCAAGCACATCATGCTGGACATGCCTTGGGTTAAATCTGCAAGGATAGTTTCTGATGAAAGCATATAGTGCTGTGAAACGTTGTGCAAAGTACAATAAAGACAATGCACATGTTCATTCTCCACATCATGACACCTAGTGGTATATGCTATACTATATAAAGTCCATTCAGTCAAATGCTGTTCCAAAGCACAAATATTTCAATCATCCTCTGCCACTTTATATTCCTACACTACATTTTATTGGGAGATATTATACTCTACTACACTTGCTAACTGCTGTAGTAATGTGTTACCTTGGAGATTAAGATTTTACAATATAATCTGTTCATAAAATATTACACATTACAAAAGATTCAACAGAATATTACAGTTTATTTGGCTTCACCATGGCCCACTTAAAAACTACTTAGTAATTCTGTAACTATTACTAACTACTGTAATTCATCAGGAAGAATAATCACTTAACATTGTACACAGTAATACACCGACTTCATTCTGCTTTTGCTGATAATACTTCTACTTGACCGTAGGTTTTCAGGACTTTGTTGGACTGAATAGGCCTATTTCTTCCACCATTGTGTAAGCTGGTGTGTGATGTCTCCTGCCTAAATGAATCTCTCGGAGTTGGTCAGACTTGTGGTAACGGTTTATTCCCAATCTGCATTATTTGACAAAGGACAACAGAATAGAGCAGATGGCCATCTCTTGTGGACGAACAGTACATGCTCTGCCTCAGGGAAAACCCTCCGGAATTTAGAGGATTGCAGTACACTTACATTTATTAAAATATATACTGTACAATACATTTACGAGGAAAAATATACATAAAAAGTAACCAAACCTATATTAATAAAGGTTTCTCACACCAGACATTACAATTAATTTTCAAACAATTATGTAAGTTAGTTGCATTATAAAGGAAGGCAAGTGAACCACAGAAAATACATTATCTGCATGTTTAAAATATTGCTAAACTCTGTGGAGACATACCGTAACATAGAATAGAGCAGAATGGTCATCTCTTGTGGACAAACAGCGCACGCTCTGTCTGGAAAGACGGCATCACGCTAACGTTAGCTAGCTACACTGGAGAGTTTGTACTGGCGATAAAACACATAAAAACGAGTGGTTAACTTCGTAAAAACATGGCGAACTTAATCTAAGACAAGTCATATCTAACCAAATAAAACCAGCTCGACTTTGATGTGCTCTCAAAGTTAGTTAACATTACTTTTGTCCGCAGACACGATACCCCGGGGTATCAGGTCAGTACCCGATCAGTCCCGGCTGGCCGACCGTGTCCTGCACATGCGCGAATGTGGTCCAGCAAGTTAAAGTAAGGTTACCGCAAATATTGCCTGTTCAAAATTATCGCGCAATTACAAAACAGGAAAAGTTCACGCAAAACATTGGCAGCAAATGCATTCTTTTTCTGTATATGATCTGTGCTAGGATTATTGATTATTTTCATGAAATACCTTCCACCTTCTCGCCTTTTAGTCAATTTTGCCATTACTACTCAATGCAGGTACAAGTTACGACAGCAGGTGGCATAGTTGTCCCATTTAGCAGTATTTAACCTTCTTAACTATGTTATTTCACCCCGTTCCAGACCTGAATAAATCTGTTCAACTGTCCTTTTGCATTTATTAGGGGTCCAAACCCGAGGGGGCTGTTATTCCAGTGACCCAGGTGACTGTTAAACAACTTCTAAGTTAATTAGAATCATAAGAAGCATCACAGGTGTGTCAAGTGTCTGCTCTTCTTCCGTAACTCTACATAACACGGTGTTGATTTACAATAAACCTATGTGAGGTTAGTCAAACCATAGTCACGTGTCCGCTTTCATTTGGGGAAGTTGATCTTTTCGTTTCCTTCTCGCTTCATCAAACAGGTTGTATTTTCTTTACATAAACGTCGTATTTCATGGTTGTGACTGCGGCATCTTCATGTGAGCGCATCTGCAGGGTCGCATCGATTATAGCGCGCTCGTTCATCGCAACTTAAAGTCTGAAAATGAGCGGCCGGAGAAGAATAGCTTTAAAAGCAACACTTCAGTTGATGTCTTATCTTCTGTTGGTATGTAAGTGCTACCTACTATTGTTTTTGTATTCTGCCCCTAAATATTAGCCTGCCAATAAAGATTTTATATTGAAGTTACCATTTCGGTGCCAGCTCTTGATATTTATTTCTGTTTTAAATAATATAAAATCAGAGCTACAAGTTGAGGAAATCACCTCTATTATGGTGTCATATGTCATGTGACAGCAGAGTTCATGTGTGCGCTTGTTTTTTTAGAAACAGGAACGGTAAGTAAATAATCACTGCACAGAGGAGGTCACACTGACTTTCTATATACAGTATTTAGGCATCTAACATGCTAATCTATTAAAAACACTTGTAGCGTTCCACTTTACTGGGCTTTGTTTATTTTCTCTTATCTCTTTTCTGTCATGTAACTGAGTTATAGGCCTAATAAGCTTTTGGGATGTTTTGAGTTTTTGCAAACCAGCAAATAATCACTAAAAGTGTAGGCCTAGAATTAACTGAACTGTTTTTTTGTTTGTTTTTTTAAAAAACAAAAACTTATTTGCCTTCTTGCCATGACTTAAATTAGAAGATTTATACCACTCCTGTTTCTGTTAAACAGTATATGAATCTGAAGTCAGGAGACATTTTAGCTTAGCTTAGCACATAAACTAGAAGTGGGGAAACAGCCTGCCTCTGGTCAAAGGTATTAAAATCAACCTACCAACAAGTCTCACAACAAATCTCACTATGAATATTGTTTGTTTAGTCCGTACAACAAGCTAAAACATCAAGTTGCAGATTTATAGGGGGTCATATTATGTCACTGCTTACGACCATGAAATAGTCCAGTGCATAACCCTTCATAAAATCAGTTATCATTTTTACTTTTTACACTTCCCATTGTGGTCCTTGATGTTAAGACAGAATAGATGCTGAATTCTAGCTGCCTAAATATGCTACCATCAAATCGCTACAGTAGCCTAAATATAATATGTATCATCAGCAATAAAATTAACATTAAAATCAGTCCAAATCAAAACATCCAGCAAAAATAGTTTTATATGCAAGGGGGAATTATTCCAATTTCTTGTCTAATCTAAAGGAACAAACACTGTAATAAACTGATATTAGCCTCCCATCCCTAAATTAGTGTAGCATTGCTCTTCGACAAGAAAATGAATAAATGTATTTCTCAAATTATTGAACTATTCCTTTATCCCTTTAAAAAAAAAAAGAAAGGAGAAATGCCAAAAGCAGGCTGATGTGTTTTCCTCGAGAGCTTATAGGTGTTGGTATTTCACAAAGCCTTGTAGCAGTATCCTGTCTTAATAGATTCTTGGTCTCAGTGAACACAACTATAATGCACTCACATTGTTGTCTACTATTTGAAAGAGAAAAACTACAATTATTTTTTATTTGCCAGGCGATGGGGGTTCTGTTGGGCGTGATGGGAATCTACCTGCTGATGAACTACAGACAAACCAGCTTGTTTTTCTCTCACACCTACGTCACCCTGCCAGTTGTCATTGCTCTCGCCAGCGGTGTGTTCCTGGTGGTCGGAGGGTGCCTTGGCTCCTGGCTCAGCCTCAGGGATTCCACCTGTCTGCAGGGACTGGTAAGGTTTTGTGTGTGGCTCTCTGTATGCGCATCAGTGTTTGGATTGAGCATAATAAAGTGTTCTCTTCTCCAGTTTGTTTATCTGCTAGTTTTGGTCTTTTGTCTGGAAAGTACAGCTTCAGCGCTGGCTTATACTCACTCTACAAAGGTATGAAAGTTTCAGAAAAATTCATGTGCCCTGGACAGTTTTTGTGTTTTAATGACTCTACAAAAAAACTTGCATGACATTCTTTGTGTGTACTTCCTTTTTTAAGATGGATTCAGAGTTAGCTCCCCTCAGTGGAGTATTTCAGAAATACACAGGGAACAGCCAGGACCGCATCTCTCGGGCTGTTGATGCTACACAAGAAGAGGTGTGTATTGAATCGTAAGTCTTGTGAATTGATCATACAGGCATCCACATACCCGCAGCATCTTTATATCTGGTGTGTAACACCATGGAATTGATCCAAAGCAGCAACATATACCTGCATGGAACACCAGTATTCAATAATTTTCTTTAGCAAAAGACTGCAAGTAGCAGGGACATGAAAACTAGCAGCAACAACAAAATGAGTACTGAAGCCAGTATTGAAGCACATTGGATTGCACTGCCTCTAATGGCCACTAGATGCTGTCTTTAAAATGGAAACCTCTCATCTTCCCTTGATGGCCATTTGGAAATGTGTTTCTTTATGAATTGGATGTTTTGGCTTATTAAAGAGGGGAATATTTGGGAGGTATTTGTCTTGATTGACAGTCTTAAGCTTAAGCTGCTCCTTCTCATCTCCAAAAAAACCCCAAACAACAAGCTTTAAATCATCCATTCCTGAATTTATGGAGCCATCCCAGGTGTCTTGTCTGCAGGATAAAATGTGTTTTTAATTCAGATTGATAGTGATTGGGCATTTTGTCTTTTGATTCCTATTAGTGGCAGTGTTGTGGTGTTCGTGACTACAAGGACTGGTTGGAAAGCTCCTGGTTTAACCGTACTGGAGGACTCTCAGTTCCTCACAGCTGCTGCAACTCTACTTTCCCGTCCTGCAATGGCACTGTGGACCAGCCATTGCAGCTTTACGCACAGGTAGACATGTGGATCCAGATAAATTCAACATGGAAAAGCTCCATCCAGCCTGAATGTCTGATTGGACTCCTCTGTTTCTCTGTCTTTCTTTTTGAATGTCTCTTTCTTTCAGGGTTGCCAGGTGAAGCTGGAGATGGTTTTCCAGCTTGTGATGCGTTTTATCATCTGGGGCTCCCTAGCGGTTTTTCTGGTCGAGGTGCGAAAGACTTCATAACATTTTTGGGCTGTTTACTCTGAGAAAAAAAACACTTGATACACCGATTGAACAAAGAAACACTGATAGAGCAACATTTGCTATTACACAGTACTTTTCATCGCAAATCAGTATCCTGTATACATGTTTATTATTGCACGCTGCAGTAATGTGGAATTTAATTATACTAATTAAGTTTCTGAAGTTTCTCATTTCTTTCCTCTTATCACGCAGGTTGTTTTGTTTCTGACGGTGGCACAGCTGATGAGGGAGCGACCATTAATGGAATATCAAGTCCTGGACAAAAACTAAAGACATTGTGGCAGATGGGAAAGCATTGTCCAGATATAATACACTTGTAATACTACACTTGTAAATGTGCATAAAAATATTAACTGCTTTGTTGCTAGACTAATTATTCCTGTGCTGCAGACTCCTCACTTGCCTCTTTCTCTTTCCTGCTGATTTATACAGATTTACTCCAGTACACTACAAAACTTAACATAAAAGTGGTGAAAGATATTAATTATGGGTGTTTCTGATGCCAAAAAGATGAGGATAGTCTACAGAAAGGGGCTTATTGCTTTGAATGTACTGCTGGACCATCCAGTGTAGCCTATGTGTTTGTGAATTCAACAATGTTGTTTGATACTGCTGAGCAATGATAAAAAGGTAATTATTTTCTTTGACGGATCTCTTTATTGACTTTTTCCATGACAAATGCAAAAGTTGAATACAAGGAACATCACTAGTTTACTGCCCACATCCTACTCATGCACCCACCCCAAAACCCCTTTCTCAACCTCTGGCCCCTAATGGGAAAACGAAACAGAGCAAAACTATAAAATAAGGAGTTTACAGACAAATAACCTGTTATTGAGGGGAAACAAATGGGGGCGGGGTGTAGGAAAAAGGTTATCTCAGGACTGACTTATTTTTAAGAAACAATATCCAGTCTTGAAAGAGAGGAGAACTCTCCAGGCCAGAGATGTAATGAGACCAGAAAGGTTCTGAAATCTTAGCAAACTTTTTTGTCATTCCTCTTTGTGTATCTAATTTTCTCCAGGTGCAAAAAGCTCATCAGGTCTCTCATCCATTGAATAAAGGTGGGGGGATTCTGTTGTTTCCAATTCTGAAGGGGCGTTTTTTTAAGTCATAAAGAGGGAAACAGACCCAACAGATCATCAAGGTAAACTCTATGACTATTGCAGTATTTATATTGTGCCTACCTATTAATATCTCCATTAAAATGTTTATAGAGCTCACACTTTACGTCTCCATGAGATTTTAATTTCTTATAAAATTGAAATTGATCTGAGCAATCGCATCATAAATAAAAGCCTATTATTTTACATTGATTGTAAGCCTATTTAAAAAAAAAAAAAAAGCCGACGTACATAACAGTAAAACAGCATTTCGCTCTATTAGGACTGCCATTTGACCATGCATGTTGACCACACTGTTTTCTGCAGAGGCGTGGCTTGACGTGAGTGGGCGTGGTGGGACTCCTCACGTAGTTCCTTCCTCGGCTTCTTCACTGCGTGAGGCCGACTTGGAGAGAAGTGAACGTCCCAAAAAAGGGGAAAAAAATTAGGAGAAGAGAGCAAAAACTACCCCTAAAATCTGGTAAGATGCAAAATGTTGTCATGCGTTTCCCGAAGCCTCTCAGCTGTTTAGTTTAATATTTCGATATTTGTCAAATGCGACTGACTGCCATGCCACTCTCGCGGCCCTTGGAGCCGTTGATTAGCTAGCGGTGGCAAACGTTAGCCTCCGTGGCCTGTTAGCAGGCCGCTGGGGTTTAGGCGCGGGGACTAAAATGCGTGGAACCAACGCTCTTTAAAATAGGGGCACGGTGCTCTACGTTAGCTAGCCGGAAAAAGACCGCCACGTAATATATCCTCTTTACGTCATGCGTGTGGTTGTGTCGACTGTATGTAATGAAGTTTATAATAGTAACTCAACACTGTGCTGTGCTTTTGTCGAACCTGGTTGGACATATGTTTACCCTTCTAACCAAAGGGGACTGATCATGGAGCTGGCTAGCTTGCTAATGCTAATATCACGAGTCAGGCCTATACGTTTCCAGATCAACTTGTGAACTGATGTGCTGTTGACCCGAAATGAAAACAAATTGGACCATTAAACTGAGTTTGTGGCATTAGAAGGAAATTGTAGGCTATTTCAGTCAGCAAGTAATTTAAATGTTAGCCATCATCGCTGGCCCAAATCAGTGACGTTAACGTGAAGGCAGTTAAATATCACTCTGTTTTTATACTGCTGCTGTATCAGTATGAGCTACGAATGAAATTAAAGTGCTAGACTAAAGTAGCTAATCCAGGGAAAGCAGGGCATAGTGTGAAGCATCTGATAGTTCTACTATACGTTGCAGTTTTTCATTCAAATACTAAGTTACGCATCCACATTTTGACCCAAACCTCGTGCCATGATAGCTCCACTTTGACACTCCTCTTTCCACTGGACACTCTACATAACACTCACACTAGACTAGTTTTCCACTACTGATAATTACTTAAAAATGTAGGAGCACCTTTGTATTGGAATTCATCACAACATACCCATATTATCCCCATCTTAATAGTGGGTGATCAATGCTTGAGTAGATGATGTTTACCATGCAGAAAATATACTGCTTTTATTGTTGTAAGTCTGATAATCAATGGTTTTTTTCATGTGGAGGTTCCCACCCTTTATGTTTATCATGACCCCACTGTGGTTATGTCAGCAGCACTTAATACGACCTTAAAATTAAAGTGGATATATGCATATACATCACGGTGTGAAGGCCCATCTCTGTGTATGTCCCGTTTTATCCCATTTAACAATCACATGAGACGGACCAGCTTGTTTAGCTGTACTGTCTAAAGCTACAATCCTGAAATGTTAATACTGCAGATCATACAAACCAATATTAGCTGTCCCATTCAATGTAATGTGATGATATACAGTGATACCAAAAAATGCAGTTACCAACAGATATGATTAGTCAGTGCACCAAGATGGTGAATGATAATTTCTCAAGCCCTGTACTCGGGAACATACACATGATGTAAAGCATGCAATGATGCACACAACATACAAATTGATTACTTCAGCCAAGAAGCTAGTAGTAATTAGGTTAATGGTCCCTTTATCATTGTGAATGAGGCATTTCCTCTGTCTGTGCACCACTTTGTAGCATCATTCATCTGCATCAAACTTGGTTTTAAGAGAAATTTAAGGAACAAAGAGCATTTTAAGCTATATAATAAGTATCTAGGATATCTGCCATTTTTTAAACTTTTGTTTAACTTTACTCAATGACCCCTCAAAGATGTGGTGTGAATCTCACCCATCTGGTTGTTATATGTACATTTCATTAATATCAAGTTCCTCAGACAGCAAGTTGGCTTGTTTGCTCACTGCCACATTGACTGAGTTGTTGGATTTTGTCTTAATCCCACCCAGCCTCAGGAGCAGTGAAGTGTCTTCATGGCAGTTCGTCGAGGACACATTAAGTACTTGAAAGTGAGTATGAGATCTCAGCTCCCATTTCAAATAGTACTTCAGCGTGTGACCTCATCAACACAATGTTAGCAGTGCGATCAGATATTTTTGGCGTGAAATGGTTGATAAAAGATGTACTGACACTATAAAACACACTTCATGCTGAAAATTTGACAACCATTTTTAGAAATTTGAGTAGAATATGTCATGATGGACTATGGTGGACTATTATTATTTTGCTGATTTAATATTTGTTTAAATAGATAGCATTAAGAGAAATCAAATGCACTCTAGCTCCCACCGGCTAGGCCCATGTTTAGTGGTTTAATACAGGACTCATTTATTCTCTCAGACGGTGCATCTTACCCACCAGAATACACAATCACAGCCGTTCTTAAGCATGAATGGACCTCTTTCAGGCTGACCGCTGGACTGGTTCCCGTTTCAGGCCTGATCCCATTTCAGCCACCATCAAATGTGTTCACAGGACACGCTCTGCTGAACAGATATTGGAAGCTTTTTTTTTTTTTTTAAAATATTTTGAAGTCAGGCTCCATTCGTGTTGTGTCTACTTGACATTGTTAAATTAACTAATCTCAGACCCTTTAGATTATTAGACTGTATTACTTAACTGCTTTACAAATGTAAAACTTGCACTTGTGGCCTTTGTATTGCACTCCGTTGTTTTAAATTTCGATATGGCTTTGTGTAAACCACTACATTAAGACAAATTTGCAGCTTAAATCCAGTCACATGCTTCTGTAATATAATAAGTTACCATTATGTGGCCATGAACCTTTTAACCCCTGATTTTCTGTTGCAGTGGAAATTGTAGTTACACAGCATGGACACACTAATCCTTTTTGACCCAAAAGTATCATGAACTATGAAACTGTATTCTTTATTTTTTGTGAATATTATTTGAATTTGTCTAATCTGCAAAAATTATTATGCCTCCGGCAACGGCAATCGCTGGCAGAATTGTATTCTGTAAGTGTATTCTGTTTTATGAAATAATTAAAATATTTTAAAACAGAATACACTTACAGATCATGCATTTATAAGGGCATGGTGAGAAAAGACGAATAGAGACTCTGACCATGTCACATGTCATGTCACACCACACAAAGCAGATGAATGACTTTTTTTTTTTTTTTCCCGCAGTGACAGCGGAGCACACTAAAACACTGCAGCCATTGTGCCTAAATGGGCAAATATGAACAATGCTATTTTTCGGAATTATACAATTACAATTAAAATATGAATAAACCGTGGGATTTCCTGATTCTGCAAGCACTCGCTTCACCGGGAGGAAATCCCGCAGCTTGCTCTTCGTTTGATCTAGTTGCGTGGCTGCAGTCGGAAGCTCTTCTACGTGCTGTCAGCACCCGTATAGCGTGACACGCTGAGTACGAAGTCGAGGTGGGAGATGATTCTCCAATTATTTTTTTTTTTTTTTTTTTTTTTTTTTTTTGATAGGTTTGGTTCCTCCACCATGTACAGCTGGTCCACGTGGTTATTGACAGTGTTGCATGTGAAACACTTACGTTACAGTAGATCACTCTCATTGTGCTAGTCTGTCAAAAGGACAAATGACCTTCAGATTTTTCTATCATTGTTTAAAAAAAGAATTCAGTCAATGACGGAAAATATTCACTTAACACGACCGCTGGATCAAGCCGGAAAGCAAGCCGGAAAGCAAGCCGTTGTAAAATTACCCCTCTTTTTAAAAGATTTTGAAAATTTTAAATGAAAATTGTCAGGACATAAAACCAATGATCTCCTGATCTCTAAAAACCCAAATGCAATTGTCTAACAATGGCATAGCATCAGTTCTAAATTGAATTTTTATACAAAAATTAGTCATACTGAGGTGGAATGAAATGATCAACAAATACAGTTTACATCTGCAAACCTCTTGAAAGTAGGCTTTTTTTTGACCTTTTTAATTAAATGTACTCTGGTTGGACTGATAATTCTATGCCTTTTTCATGAATTTGCTTAATGTTTGAGAGACAGGCTGTCTATTTAAGTAGTTTTAAATGAAAATATTTCAGAATGCTGTATCCCTGTCAGTGATGTGATGGGGTTATTTGAGGTAACGGTAGGGATGAGGTCAGTGAAGCCTGGCAAGCACAAATTATAGGAAGTCTATGGGATACTGATTGTACTGAATGTTGACTTTGTGCTGCTGGCCACTGAACAACTGACTACACATCAGTTTGAAAGTATGTGGTTGAATTGATCTTGTTTAGCATCTATCCTTTTTCTTTTTTCCTGTCGATGTGTAGAGCTTTTTGGGACTTGTGTGTTTTTAGAGACAGACCTGTCTGCTGTGCCGTAGTGCTGTCAGTCTTTTTCTAAAATCACACTCCACACACACCACTCTGTTTGGAATTACCAACAGGTGGAAGCTGTCTTTAAGAGAGAAGAGAATTAATAATTAAGCTTTGGCACTGGTAAGCCCCGTGATGAGGAGCAGGGAGGGATATTGTAACGTTAGAGGTTAATGTTAACTCATTGAACTTGAGACTGTGATTCAGAAAAATAAATTTTTCATCAGACGTGACAAAAGCATTTCGTTTTTATACGCGAGTATGCCAGAAAGAGAGACGGAAAAGCCTATTTGTGGCAGCACATTCAAATAGTCGTCAAACTTGAAATTCTGGTAAAGTTAGGCACATTTGCTATTTGACGATCATAAAGGGGGACAATTTTCTGTTATCAATTAATTGACTAATCATTTAACATCTAGCTCTGCCTACCCTGTGTTTACCTCGCTTTGTGTTTTTTCGGCCCACCTGGCCGACCTGCAGGAGGTGTATGACATGTCAAACGGTTATGAAGATCACATGGGAGGGGACGAGGGGAAGGACTCAAAGACCAACCTGATAGTGAACTACCTGCCTCAGAGCATGACGCAGGACGAGCTGCGGAGCCTCTTCAGCAGCATCGGAGAGGTGGAGTCCGCAAAGCTGATTCGAGACAAAGTCGCAGGTATGCTACACTCCAAAGCGATAAGATCTGCGGCAAACCAGTTTGACGCATAAACACAAGGTTTTGTTTTAAATGGCAACATTTTTGTTACAGACCTAGCAGGAAATGTAAGATGTGGCTACAACATCTGAATATATCAGTGGTGGTTCATCTTTCTGGCTTGGAGAATAGTTTTGCCTATCTCTGATTTTCAGATCTTGTCTTTATTGGCAGGATATCAACTAAAGGCTTGTTTTCTGGCTCCTCTGTCCTCAGTGATTTTATTATGTAATTTTTGTTTAAAATTGTTTTCCTGCTCCAGTTAGGTGGTAGATTTCCTCAAGTTTTTATTTATTCCAACCAGTCCAACCCTGTTTAACTGGCGACAGTTTCTGTTTGTTTGTTTAGACTAGCATGCAATGTTAAGATTTGTTTTTGTTTTTAAATATTTATTTGTTTGCAGACTTTTTTTTAACTATACAACGTTTTTTTTTTGTTTTATTTTATTGTTTTCCTTTTTTTTCTCTAGGCCACAGTTTAGGGTACGGATTTGTTAACTATCTTAACCCTAGTGATGCAGACAGAGCTATCAGTACACTGAATGGACTAAGGCTACAGTCCAAAACTATCAAGGTAACGTGCAATAAGGTGTTCTACAATTCTCAAACGAAAGATGTCATGTTATATAACTCTCCTGTGGCTCCTGTGCTGTCCGCTAACTAGCTAGAACACGTCAGCCCGATGAAGTGATACTGCTTTTACTGACATGTCTGTTGAGTTAACTTTAATTTTATTTATTTTATTTGACACATTCTGTCAAATTCAATGTATTTCATGTGTTTAATTCCTAAAAAGTATCTTTTCTATCAGTTTGATTTCATTTTTTTTTTGTTGCCTTAGTGTTATGCTTTTGAATCCATTCATTTTTGCTCCAACTGAATACCAGAAACCACTTAGGTGTCTGTTTATCAGATCATTTTATTTCTTTTATAACTTTTCAGTCTAAAAGTCAGGTGAATGAGTTGGTGATTGTAACTTATATCCACACCTGATAATTGCCGCTGTAAATCTAAAAGAAATGTTAAAATATCAACAGTTTAATAGTTTTACGTGCTTGTACTTTTGATTGTTTTTTTGTTATTTTGTTTTGTATACAAGTATCAGTAGAGTTTTAAACAGGCTAGTGTTGCTTCCTGTTGCCAGGTGTCATATGCACGGCCCAGCTCTGATACAATAAAAGATGCCAACTTATATATTAGCGGCCTGCCAAAGTCCATGACCCAGAAGGACGTGGAGGATATGTTTTCACGTTATGGACACATCATTAACTCTCGTGTACTTGTTGACCAGGCTACAGGTACGGCAGGTGATTGACTTCCTTGCTTTTCAAAAATTCACAAACAGATGGCACGTTTGTGTGTCAAATCAAAAATATGAGCTGCTCGTATCAGAATAAGTAGTCACAAGTTGCTCTCTTGTACAAAGGTATGTCCCGCGGTGTGGCTTTCATCCGGTTTGACAAGCGGGCAGAGGCAGAAGATGCCGTCAAAAACCTGAATGGCCAAAAACCACCTGGAGCCTCTGAGCCAATCACAGTGAAATTTGCTGCCAACCCAAACCAAGCGAAGAACACACAGCTCATCTCTCAGCTCTACCACAACCAGTCCCGCCGCTTTGGAGGGCCTTTACACCACCAGGCACAGCGGTTTAGGTGAGAGACATTTTGAACCTCTACATGCACTGAGTGTATGACTTGATCTTAGTCATTCGTCCCAACTAGCTTCAGACAAGCAATCTAGTCACTGAATTTGTGACTCTGGGCAGAAGCAGTACACTGGTTGCCATGCTCTGTTTGTCGCTATTTTTAGTCCTGTGGTTAGTTAATTGCCCTCTTTTACCAACAAACATTTTAACTTAAAAACATGCAAAACATGAAGAAGGTGATCTTGCACTCAAGTCCACTGTGAATATATTACACTGTTGTAGTCTGGTAGTGAGAAATATTTGTGGAAAGATGTTTTTTAATTGAACTGAACTGCTGTTAGTGATTGTAACCATTCTTAAATCAGGAAGTACTGTCATGTATGACTGCGTTTGAATGTGTATACATAAAATGTGACTGTCTCAGTGAGCACCCACACTGCTTTTTTTGCTAGAGTTTTAATGCATATCATAGAAGTAAATGTTGATAAAATTAATTAGCCAATTGATAGAAAATTAATCAGAAACAACTTTGAGAATTGGTTAATCACACAAGTCAGTTTTTAAAGTAAAAGTAACAAAAAAAATCTTCTTCCAGCTTCTCACATTAGTCTATTTGCTTTTGTTTTCTTAGTCTTCTGTGATATTAAGCAGAATTTCTTTGTGTTTTAAAGCGAAGGTTGGACAAAACGAGACATTTGAGAACATCAAGCTTTAGGAAATTGTGCATTTTTTTTCTATTTTGTAACATTTTATGGACCAAACAATTAATCGAGAAAATAATCGACACGACTGGATAATAAAATCATAAAGTGCACCCCTAAAATAAACGCACATTAGATTAAAGATACTTTGGTTTCAGTGTTATTGATAAAGTACTCAAAACATTCTCATTTTCAGGTTCTCCCCCATGGGTGTTGATCATATGAGCGGCATGGGAAGCGTCAGCGTCCCCAGCAACTCCACCAACGGCTGGTGCATCTTCATCTACAACCTGGGTCAGGACGCCGACGAGAACATCCTTTGGCAGATGTTCGGCCCCTTCGGCGCCGTCACCAACGTCAAAGTGATCCGTGACTTCAACACCAACAAGTGCAAGGGCTTCGGCTTCGTTACCATGACGAACTACGAGGAGGCGGCCATGGCCATCGCCAGTCTGAACGGCTACCGGCTCGGAGACAAGATACTGCAAGTGTCCTTTAAGACCAGCAAAGGCCACAAGTAGAGAAAGGTGGACAATCGGGTGTAGAGGAGAGATGGAAATGACCTGCACCAGGCTTTAATTGCAGCGGGCAGAAGTATTAAGTTTGCAGTCTGACAATTCTGTTTGAGTTAGTGTATCCAGAGTTAAGTGAGATGTTCACTCTTCTGCACCTTTGTATTTGTCCAAAAGTTTGTTTTCATCTTTATACTTGAGAACACTCAGTAGTTTTAATTTTTAGGGAGGGGAAGGAAAAGACTAAATCCAATGATACCCCCAGCATAACTTTAAAAAAAAAAATCTAAAAAGCTAAAATACTGTCTGTGTTGCATGTATGACTGTGGGGACTACATAAAAGAGGCAAGCAAACGGTTCTCAGCAGTGCACTGAAAATACAGAGCACAAAGAAAGCCCGGCAAATTGTTCTCAAAATGTCAGAATTTTAGTGGATGATTTAGTGTAAAAGGCAAAGAACAATATTTTGCTTTAGTCAGTGGTTGTTTAATTTTTGGAAAAGCAGCACTCTGTTCCGGGTCTTTGTCATAAGTAGAAAATATATGCCTTAAATTATCATCCAGTGGACACATAGACCTACAATACCACTCTCTGTCTCACTGAGTTAATCTAAGAGCAAAGCACTTTTAACTAATCTGTTTTATGTTACCACGAATATCAGTCTTTTTGATGTTAATCTGACTTTTGCTCACCTTTCTCCCAGGTTTAACGGTTTTAAACATGATGAGCTATGGAGGGAAATGTTTTTGTTTTTGTTGTCCCAGTGTAAAGTGTCTTTTTATTGTAAGTTGTCAGGAGAGTCCTGTTTAATATGAACCACAGTCGATGAATAAGGAATTAAGATGGACCAAAGGCAGGGAGAGATTTGATTCTAAAACCCCAGAAGAATTTTTTGCGCAGATTTTGACAACAGATTTTGTTTTTGTTTTTCGAAGAGGTACTAAAGATTATATCTCACACTGAGAGCAACATCACTTTGGCTCAGTTTGCTGTTTGGTTTGTTTTTTCTTTTTAAATTTGTTTTCTTTTTGTTTGGAACTTTTTTTCTCTTTCTAAAGGCATAGATTTTTGTTTGTTATACTGTAAGTTACAAGCTTGATTTTAGCGAGTGCTAATCTCAAGTTTGGAGAGAAATTTAATGGCCTCTGTTAATTATTTCAGTTTAAAGTTGCTTTTTTGTTTTGGTTGTTAAACTTTGAGCATAAACCATTAAATTTTATTTCTTTTTGCTGAAAGTTTTGTTTGGTTTGTTTCTTTTTTTATTTACCTTTTTAGATTTGGTTTGGAGTTTTGTTTCTATTACTTTTTCTAGAAGCAAATCTGCAGTGCTGACAAAAGATCTCTGGCCAAGCAAAAACAGGTTGTCAAATGTTTCCGCTGGAGGCTTTTAAAGGTCTAAGAGGGGCTTAAAATCAACAATATATGGGCCAATATTATTTTTTTTCGGGTTATTTAACCTGTACACAGACACTTTGAGGAAAGTGACAGTCCAGCAGACATTTCATAAAGCATCTTTCCTAACCTTGTTGGATAAATGTGAATCACTGAAGAGCAACACGATCAGCAAGCGGAAGCTGTTTGTGAGTAATGACCAGGTCGTCTTTTAAGCAGTCAGAAGTTAAATGTCAGACTTATTTATTGACAGCCGGCTGGTGAATCTGCTTTTTTTTGATACATTAACATTTAGATTAATTTTGGATTTATCAGCTCCAGTGTAGTTATCTAAAGTCAAGCCAGACTTGTGCATCAGTGATATTTCAGCACAGTAAATGCGTATACAGCATTCAGTTGCAGATTTAGGTTCTAACACTCAAATGCATGGCTTTGATCTTTATCTTAAGGGGATTACTTGTTACTAATGAGGACTTAGCTTTGTGTACTTTGCTCAGTGAAACACTTGTTATATCATCCATTTAGAAGAGATCATTGGCATGTCACAGCTCATCTTTTTAATGAAGGATTTTGTAGATTGTCTTGTTGTGCAACATGTTTGAAGGTGGAGCATTAGCATCGGTACCGTAGTTATTGTTTGTTTTGATTCAACCTGACCACATACCCAACAGAGGAACAACTTGTTGATAGTTACAAGAAGCAAATGATTCTTGTGAACAGTACCTACTCACTTTTTTTCCATCAATAATTCTCCTGATGCTTCATCAAATGCCTCTTTAATCTCTGTCCCCTCTGAAAGGACTATTCCCATCACAAGCTTCAGATTTTGGTCTTTTAAAGTGCTTTATATCGAGTATTTCCATGTTATTTTCGGGTCACAATCCTTTAACGTTGTGCAATATTTCATGACTTGCTCAAAGCAGGTAATAATTGAAGTCTTGGACTGTCATCTCTTTTTTTTATATATATATATATATATAATTTCTTGTTTTCTACTGGCGTTTTATGGTACTGCTTAGTTTTCTCAGCAGTCTAGTTAGCATTGCATGAAAGATGCAAGAGAATTTGTTTAAGGGGCAGTCGGAATAAACTGCATTCCGCCTTAATTTATAAGTGAATATGGTGTATTTTACAGCAGAGGAGGCACAAGTATTTATTTGACAATGTATGCGGTTGTATTTGTTACTTTATTGGAGTTTTTAAAGATTGAGTTTTGTTTTCTTGGTATTGAAGGGACACTAAGTAGATGTCCATTAGATGTCTTCTAACAATGGGTCATTTCAATAAAACATTGTGGCTTTTCAAAATTGAAAGAATTAAATGTCTTCAGAAGCTTATTGTAAGTGATTTTCTTCACAAACTCTAAATGTACGGACGCGTGAATGCACTCTAAATGCACACGGTGTCTCATGTTACTACGTCACTATATTTCATAGAAATGAGGTGACCGAAAACATTGCTAATGAAATATGATTTGATGGTACTTGTTTTGTGGTTACAGGGGGTCATGTAATGTCACCTGGCCTTCAGCTGGTCACATGGTATTAGCCCAGTTATTTCCTTCTGAGACCACATGGGGGCATGCATTTACGTACTCTCCATTTACTTCATGTTATAATTTAGTAATTGGTAAAAACTGCCTTCACCCGAAGAATATAAAAATACAATTTTAGACTTGTTTTTTCATCTTTTTATGTGAACATTTTCCTCCTAAACACTAATGTGGAAATGCATATGAAATACATGCCTGTGTATGTACAGTAAGTGTGTGTGTGTGTTTAAACCAAATCATACTTTGACAAATTAAAACAAATACTTCGAGGGGTACTTGTTCCTTACTGATCTAAAGCAAAGCAGGCCCTGATTAAGCTCTTTAAACATGTCTGTGCAGTTGTATCTAAAATAAAAAGAGTAATTGACAGGACTTGTAATACAGCAGGTTTTTATTACAAAACATGAACACAAATTTAAAAGCATAGGTATAAAAATGCAAATTAGCATCTAATTAGCATCATGTCAATATTCTTTTTAGTGCTGCTTCCTTATCTATCCATAAATGCATTTTCTAACAGAAGTTCACTTAAGCGAAATGTATTCGCTTGTTGTCGATCAGTTTCTCTTTGCTTTAAAGTCTTTCAAGTTCTCAGAATTAAGCTACTGTCAAAACTGAGATAAGGCAACTCAAAACCTTGACTGAAGTCTACACCTGCAATTCGACTTCATCAGAGCAGCTCTACTGTGAATCACCACAGAAACACTAATGCATCTAATGCATGTCATTATTGCACTGCAGGTGCATTCGGAGTGTCTGTTTAAGATGTAGGTTACGTGGGAAAATTTGTGCAAATTTGTGCATTTCCGTACATGCAGTACATCAAGTATTGAAGGTTTTTGTGTTCGGCACTGCACAGGCAAAGCTATTTTTGCCACGAAACCCTGACACCACAATATACTTGATCGTTGGTCTCATTTGGGATGGTAACAGGACTTTAACCAAACTGTTTTATTCCGGGCCTCAGATGATGGTCCCTTTGGTCCTGAGAGATAAATCAGTGTACTGTGGAAGGCATTTTCCCTCGCTGTCCATCTTGTGAAAGTGTCTCAGACTTGGCAGAGGTTGTAGCATGCTGCAGGTTTCTCTAGCACATTGTCTCCATCCACCTCAAAGACGTAATCGCAGCGGTGCGCGATGAGAGGAGCATCGGACAATGCCACACTCTGATTACCAAAGGAGATGACTGTGTCTCTCTGCGGGGAAGAAATCACCGACAGTGCAGTTAGTTAAACAAGTCAAAGTAGTTGGTTATTCTAGAATCACATGAAAACAGGGCAAATGGCAAAAATAGCCTTCATTTTATAACCTTGAAGGTTCATAAAATGCCTGTGGAATTAAATATGAGGTAAAAAAAAAAAAAAGACCCCTTTAATTAGCAGCAGCATTTTCTATTACACCTATTCACAATTGTAACATTTCCAAGTCACTATGTGATCTGTCTAATTGCAGGGCATTCAGAAAATTCTTTTCAGTGTCTTATAAAACTCACACGTGCATGTGCACTTTGACTTGAACAAATAGAAATTGTCCTCTTTACCCGTTGGTTATTGGCAGCAGGAGTGGTATTTACTGCAGCAGCATTGGCTGCTTTCTCGAAGTCCTTCTTACACAAATGAGCCATAATCCCCGCAGCAAAGGCATCACCGAGGACATTGATCATCGTCCGGAACCGATCACTGAGAACGAGATGGAAAAAAATTATTTACACGTTGCCCCAGCATCCCTTATAAGACCCAGTGATGTTCTATACGTCATTTTTGTGGGACTCACAGGACCCAATCGATGGCCACAATCAGCGAGATGTCAGCAGGCGGTAACCCCACAGAGGTCAGGACAATCACCATGGTAACCAGACCTGCTTGAGGTATCCCAGCTGCCCCGATGCTGGCTGCCGTTGCTGTTATACTGATGAGGCAAGAGCCAGGATGTTAAGAGATGTAAAAATGAATTGGTTCTCGGCACAAAGAAGCTATAATTGGAGAATTTTGAGATCGATGTTTATTCTCACCTAATGGTGACCAGCTGGCCAAAGTCCAAGTCATACTCATTGACCTGAGCGATAAAGATGGCCGCCACTGCCTCGTACAGGGCTGTGCCATCCATGTTGATGGTGGCCCCCACTGGCAGCACGAAGCGAGCAATCTGCCGGTCCACTCCACAGTTCTCCAGGAGACACTTCATGGTGATCGGCAATGTGGCTGAGCTGCAGAGAAAGAGGACACGCCATCAGGATAATTAATTAGAACTGGTCCAGTACAGTACATATTTTTAGGATTAAAACAGAGAGAACCAAGACTCTGAGCTACATCTACCTGGCTGGAATAAGATAAATCACTAAAAACCTGTCTCCTCTTACCTGGATGACGTGGCCAGTGCGATGACGAGAGCCTGCAGCAGCCCTCGGATATAGGGGAAGGGATTTTTGCGAGTAAAGAAGAAGAAGAAGAGAGGCAGCAGGATAAGGCCGTGCACAAACAAACCAGACATGACCGTGATGAAGTACATGCCCAGCTTCTCTCCCAGGTGGGCTGGGTCATGCATGTCCAGGATCTTCCCTGCCACAAGGAACACAATGCCAAAGGGGAAGTACCTGTTTGTGGAGAAGAGATCATGATTATGGATGTTGTTGTGAAAGTGTTGATCTCACACTTCACCTTTGGGCCGAGCATGTGTATTTACAGAACAAAAACAGTCAGCTAAAAGAAAAGCAGGAAGAAATGAGCTGCATCAGGTTCAAGCATGGAGCTTTACTCTACAGCATCACAGATACTGTGTAATTAGTCTCTCGTGCATTAGATTTATTCATTCGTATTTTCATGCAGTTTTGATCTGGTTCTTATTATGGTTTAGTCCTGTAGCAGGCCTATCGATTCAGAGAAATGTTAAAGCTACAGCATACAGTGATATTTAAGATATTGATATGCTTCCAGTATTATATAATATTCTCCTATACTCAAAAATTGCCCACCTGCACGTCCAACCAATTTGTACGTTATATTTAATTTCTATTTATGTTTATGTTATATTTCTTTTTCACATGTTTTGTTTTATTGTTATTCTCATTCTTTATTGAACACTAACCTTTCCAGTTATTGCATGTACTTTGTAGGTGTGAGCATGTAACAAACACCCTCTGAATCTTCAACATTTTCAGGGAAGGTATTTCCTCTTTCAATATTAACAATAGCCCTGTGCACAAATCCAGGTCCATAAAGAAAGGTTCTGGTGTGGAAGAGCTTGACTGACTTCAGCCCCACCGAATGCATTTGGGATTAATTGCGATGCCGACTGTGAGCTTTATCTGGCCTAAGCTCAAATCTTGCGGCTGAATGTGAGTAAATCCCCTCAGCCAGACTCCAGAGGAGAGAGGAGGCTGTTACATCAGCATATTAATACCCATGTTTTTAAAATGATCTTTCAAAAATCACATACAGTGAGTCGCCACCATCCCTAGCGGTTGCATTTGTATTTATGGTTATTTAAGCACTAATTGTATTTATGAAAGTGCCTCTTTGCTCCATTCACACGAATCCAAGAGTTGACTCATCAGCTCCCGTGAGAAGCATTAAGGACACTTCAGACGCCACCAGTGACTCCCCGAGGTTTATTTTTAGATAATCTGGCTCTGAAGTGTGTGTAGTCTGTCTTCTTTTGAGTGTGTGTGCGTGACACAATAGTCTATTTTTGAAAGTGTGTCTTACCACATGGCAGCATTAATGATCTTCATGACGCACTCGTTGATGCACTGGCAGACGTTGACCAGTGGTGCTCCACGTTCTCCCATCTTCCCCAGCAGCAGACCTGAGAACAGACAGTACAGGTCACCCTTGATAAAGGGTTTAACAGTTGTAACTAATTACTTTACTTTATACTTATTCTCCACTACATTTCAATAGGATATATTGTACTTTTTACTCCACCGCATTCATCTGAGAGCTGTAGTCACTATTTACTTTCCAGGATAAGAACTTTAAGATAAGAACTGAATCATTGTTCAAGATTAAAACCGGTTCCCAGATTTGTGAGCAGTGTCTAGTTGGGGTCCTTTGTCAAGCTTATAATGTCTCGTTGTTAGCAGTTCCACAATTTCTGCTCTCAAAAATAAAGACCCACTTAACAAGCATGCAAACATTAGAGAATAGTCAAAAAAAAAAAAAAGAATTCACATTTGTGAATCAGAACAATCACAACTTTTTTTCTTCTTTCTTAATTCATTAACCCTCTCATGACCTCTTTGATTTATTTTGTGACCCTCTGGAGAGGACCCAAACCCCACCAGATGACAACAACTGTAAATAAAGAAGTTTAATCTCCACCTCGACCATCTACAACAATAAAATGCTGCTTAAATCTGTTTGTAAATAACATCATATATTTACTTTAGTAAAGGATGAATACTTCTTCTGCCGCGGTTCTATTAAAAAGGGTTGAAGTGTAAAACCTTCTAATACAACTAATCAGCTTGTTATCTACAAAAAGCTCAATGGGAAGAGTATTCTCTTTCTCATTCTCCTGGGGGGATTTTTCCCAACCTGGCAACCCAGGTTGGCTTGTAATGTAAGGAATGTAATAATGGCTTAATCTATAAAGCCTTAGTTAACATGTTATTTATTAAGAATGAATGAAGTGATTAGTTACAATCTATAAACACTTTATAGAATGTTATTAGAAAGTCGCATCATAAGGATTATACTTAAATACGGATTGTGAAATGTTTTTGGGGATATAATGAGTTGGTTTTTTTTTGATGATCTTACCCATGGTGGCAGAGAAGATGACAATCCCCAGGACGTTCATGCCCTTGCTGGTACTGGGGACGATTTTATACTTGATGTCAGGAGCAGGGGTGATCTCCAGGAAGACTGGGTGGCCCAGTTTAGGGTTGTGGTAGTCGGGCATGACATATACGTAGTTGGCCTGAGACTGTTTTGTGTCAGAGCTCTGTACTATAGGAACCAGGTCAGTTCGGTACTGGAGTGGATTTAGAGAACAACCACAGAGAGCTGTTAATATGTGGATTTTGAACAATGAGTTCATGAACAGTGTTATATAAATCCATTGTTAGTTTCTCCCTATTGGACAACTCACCTGCTGAAAAGTCGCTTCAATTAGATTTGACGGCATCATGTTCCTATAAAAGACAATGTACAGACAAATATATCAGATCATGTCTGTAGCGAAATATACAATTCAGCCTATGGCCTTTGTGTGTGTGTGTTTTTTATTGGCTCAATATGTCTCATTTGATTTTACAAACAATAAACAGCCTGGTAAATTTAATGTGGATAGAGCTAAAGACTCATGTATATGTTTTAATTAGACGGGCCAAAGTTCATTCTTGATATTGTAAACAACAGTGGAGAAAATAATCTTACCACAAGGTTAATTTATCAACTGTGTCATGGAGTTGTAGATGCTCACATTTCCACTGATGAAGATGTCAGTATGTGATTGAAAGCTCCAGAAATGCTACTAAATGGACCTTGTTTCCTCGGCTGCTCTTTCCAAAGTCAAAAATGGACTTCAGGCCTCAGCTTTGAAGCTAACATGGATGAAAACTCCCAAAAGCGCAGAGAAAAAGAGTGGTATGAACATGGACACCTGGACAAACTGCTAATGAGAATTATGTGATAGGGTTGAAAGCACCAGAGCAGCTAATTGGACCTCACGGTGAGACTGTTTTCAGCTACAACAGTAAAATGCTACGATGTTTATGAATCATTTATGCACTTTCATTTTTAAACCAGACATTCACTTGAAAATGAGTATTTCTATTACATGGAAATGCTACTTTTACCCAGCTTTTACAAGTGCTATTATTGTTGGCGCCACTGTTGCAAAGAAAACTGGATCGCTTCCCGTCTAGCAACTACCAACAATACAGGACAAAAGCGTGAGTTTATTCATGCATTCAACCTATAATGGAGACATGAAAGCAGATAGAATTGGTGCCAGGTTGCCAGTCAGCCTTCATTTTCCCAGGAGATTTGCAGGCGAGGTTTATAGGGAACCAATCTAAATGCAGATAGTGTCATCATTCTAAAGCCAATACATTGTGCATTCAACATTTACTTCATAATGATACGTTACGCAAAAAAACTCTATTGCCAGTATAAGTAAATTATCTGAATACTTTCACCGCTGGCTATTGTAAATAAGTACAATTAATAATATTCTGACCTCTGTTCCGACATGAATCGGTGTTCATTTTTGCTATTTCACATGCAACACAAGAATATCAATGAAATAAACTCAGCAACACAGGGGGATACATTTTCATGCAACAAAGGAGAAGAGAGGCTTTCCCACATCGACAAGGCGGAAGGTGCATGGGCGCAGTCAGCATCATGTGCCAGCACTGTATTTATACAGCATACGTCAGAGACACTGAACTCAGGCAGAAACACGTAAGAGGACTGAAATGTACACCTGACACTTGGGCTTACAGCAGCACACCAGCCACAGCTCACTAAAACAAAGCTTTTAGAAGAAGGTATTAATGGATCTCCTGCATGAATGACCCTGCATTAAGCCTGAGCACACACACCAGACTGCAGGCTCTATCTTACAGAGCGCAACGCATTGCACAAGGAGCTTCTGAGAAAGTGCAGGCTTAACAGATCACAATTAAGGATCTCCCTATTCTTAGCCAACCTGCTGTGTAGCTGGTAGAGGTGACACTGCAACTATCTTACAAGCACATTTTTGCTGATTTCCTTCCCCTTCTGACAAAAAGGCTTCTATGTGTAGAATCCGATTCTGATTTGATTTTTATCATATGTAATAATTAATCCAAATCTGCTGCCATTTTATTTGCTTTATTGTAACTTGTTGGTTTCTTCACTAGAAGAAACCACATTTTCAGGAAGCATAACTCTTTGAGAATTTAATGATTTCTGACTTGCCACTGTTTTGTTGTGAAAGCTATAATGTCATCTCACAGGATCCAACTGATGCCTTGAGATTTTGTGATTAAGAAGCTTCCTGCTCCAGAGCAAGTGCAGGGAGGTCACCCGATCTGAACCGGATCTGTACTGGATTAAATTGGTCTGTCGTGGGTTTTTTTGTGCAGGTGTTAGTATTAGAATGCAAATCCTCATCCTGGAAAACACCAACAAAAAGCAGAAAATCTGGACTCTCCTGAAAAGCTCATATCAGGAGGAGAATTTTCTCCATACTATGGAGGTCAAGGTGGGAAATGCTTTTTCTAGTTATCAGATCTTTTCCAAAAATAACAATATAGCTTATGACTTCTTATTGTGACTAATGGGAAATCCGCTTTGGAACATGCAACAAATAAAAAAAAAAAATCAGTTTACCAGGAAAGCCTGCTTTGGTTGTTTGTTTACTTTGATAAAATGCTGTATAGTCCGATAATCTCCTCTCATGAGACGCTAAAAAGGAAGAACATCTTGAATGACCTGACTGAATGAGGAGACGATCTTTAATACTCTTAGCATGGCTTTATGGGTAGCACTGTTGGTCTGTAGGTGCACCACTTAAGTCCAGACTGACCTACGTTAAGAACTATTTAATAGATTGCTATAAAATGTGACATAGATATTCATGGTGCCCAGAGGATGAAGCCTGATAACTTTGGTGTTCCCCTTGGAGATTTCATCGAGCAGGTTAAAAAGTGCTCTTGATATATAGGCCTATCAACTCATATCAGGGGTATCAAGGATATCCAGGATTTTTCCTCTGTTAACATCGCGATTGTGAGCAGTTTAGCATGCCGAATTTAGCATTCAGCTGAAAATGTTGCTGTGCCTGTAAACAGATATTTGCACATGAACGCAGAATCTGTTGGCAAAGATTTCGGTATCGGAGGTGTTCTGGTTTCCGTTTGTAGTCTGAATAATACTGACCGGTCAGGTTTGAGCAGGCTAAAATGCAATCTCGGAAAGCAATGGCTGTCATCTGACAATATTGTTGCTTTTTATTAGCTTCTTTTTTTTTTAAATTATACGCATTCATATGTAGATATCTATTTACAAATATCTGCATATGAATTGATTGGTTCTCATGTTCCTAACTGGACTGTACACAATGACGGCACACAGAAAAGGAAGTCTTGGCCTGGATATGTGTTATCTGGATATCTGCTGGCTACACCTGAAGCTCCGAAACGTTGGCCGTCGTTAGGTGATAGCCGATGGTACCTCCTCACCAGGCCCTTAGCATGGCTGTAAACTCTTCGCCTTCCATCATGGAAGGAGGAATTATTTCGAACCATGTCAGTTACAGAGCTGCATGTAAAGCTGGAAGGTTCTCAGCATCCTTGCTCAAAGACACTTCAGTAAGGTATATGTTTGAACCACATCTTTACCATCTCTATTCACTTTGTCAAAGTGTGATAGCGTTTGTGTCTGTCAGTATTCACCTGATGAGGTCCAACAGGGCGTCAGCGGAGGTCATAACAGGCCCTGAACTTGAAAGGTGACCCTCTTTCTCTGAGCCCGTCCCTGGGTGGATGATGAGCACCAGCGCAATGCCGACGATGACAGCGATGAAGGTCGTCCACAGGTAGTAGGTGATGGTCAGGACTCCCAGCCGGCCGCTTGCCTTCGTGTCCATGGCTGACAGGCCAGACATAAGACTGGATGGGAAAACAGGAGGTGCCTGATTAACTCTGGTTCAAACTGTTCAAAACAATGAATTTAAGAATTTTGTAATGTAGTTTCAATTTACCTTCAGCAGTTTAAGAACAATTAATTGATGAATCTATTTGCTGATCAACAGAAAATTAAATTACTGTAAATTTGATAATTGGTAAATTGTTTTGCTGTTTGAGAAAAGGCACCGGAAAAACTTAATTTTTGACATTTAATTCACTGATCAATTCATTAATTTAAAAAATAAGAAATAGATTAATCAAAAGTAAAATATATTGTTTTATGCAGCATTATTCTTTAATGACAGTGTTTACTTTTTTAGATATTGTTACAATTTTAAGATTGTGGATATCTCATGTTAAAATCAGCATGGTAATTACTTTAAACTATAAAGAGGTAATAATGTGGAGCATTTTTTCCCAGACCAGATTCAAAGTCGGCATCTTGTCTGAATGCAGCATTAATCTTTGCCAAGTGAACCATCAGGATTACCCAGACTTCTATTACCCAGTCTCTCCAGCAGCACATGAAAAACTTTGGACCATATTTCTTCTTTGAGAATTGAGCTTCAGGTAAAAAAAATAAAAAGGAAAAACTCAGCTCTCCCTCTTTCACATTAAGACATACAGTACAAGGAAACGCTTTATATCCAGAATTCCAGATGACGAGATGTGAATATTAAAATACAAATACAATACAAATATTATAGACGTTTTCTGTGTAATAGCATCAGAATGTTTGCAACAACAACACAGATGAGGGCTTTTCTCACCTGGAAGTGATGAGCGGCAGAATCAACATCTTTAACATCCTCATCAGCAGTTCTCCAGGGAAGGAGAAGTAGATCTTAGCCTGTGTGAGAGAGGAACACCTGAAGCAAGCCTGATTTCTATAATTGGCCGCTCTTTCAGAGTTTCAGAGCAAACAAGAACTCACAGCTGAAAATCTTGTGGGGCCACACTTCTAGTACAGTATAGCAGTGTACAGAACAGTGTTAGCTAAATAATTGTGGTGTGAATTATTAATTTTGTTCTCCTAATATCATGATTTATGCCTCCCAGGACTTGCAACGTTGTAAAATGCTCCTCTGAAATTTTTTATTTTATTACAGTTTTGGCAGGTAAAACAACAGCTCTATGTAGTTACAGCTGTGATAGTGTCCCTTTGTCGCATTCTGCTCTTTGTGTTTCACAGTTTCTTTCTTTGCAGATGATGATGTGATGTGCGTTTTATGGGCTGCTGCCAGCTAACAAGGCTACATTGCTGAACACACTGGACACTGATCATATATTCAGTCTCTGTTAAAATACATAGGCTACTTCCATTTAGAGCATCTTAGATAACTGTAATATAATGTCAGCACAAAATGTAGCCTTTTAACTGACATTTAAACATTTCAATATAATTTGCTGAGTACTGGAGAAAAATGTTGAGTTTTATCATACAAATAACATATACCCTTTAAACCTGCATTAAGTGATTAACACATACAGTAGTTGCCTACTCAATATTATCATTCATTTCGAGTTGTATTTCTGGCCACCTCTCTACCTGCAGAGTTGGGGGATGGGTTCATCACAATGAGTGGAGCCTTTCCTAGTAGCATATTACATGTAATGTTAACATAAAAATAATATTTATAGCTGCTTTAGCTATTTCTGCACTTCTTCTGACACCTTTGGTCCCCCGATCTACATTTTTTCCTGCTTCTATGTGCTGCCACTCTCACTATGACATACCTGGCTTTATCTAATGTGTGTGTACGGGACAGCAGTGAACAGAATAGACTGGCTGTTACTTCCCATCCGGATTGTTGAGTTAATTTGCACACAATGTTTAAAACTCCACTACATTCCCTCAAGGTAATATAACAGAAGACTGTAAGATCCAAAGCCGGTCACATTGCCTCCTGTTGAACTTCCATCCATTAATTTGTCCATACCTGTGTGGACAGGTTGAGCGACCTGAGGACAAATCCAAGCACACAGCCCGTCACTACAGCAATGACCGAGAGTGTCAGCAGGCCATTCCTCTTGCAGTAGTCCTTCACGTAAGCCCTGACTTTCACAGGCACCAAACTAATCAACATTTTCTCCAACCCTTCCATCCTGATTCAGGCTCTATCCGTATCCCAGCAGGCCCCCCCTCCCCCCGAGCGACTACAGATATCCGAATATTGTGGTGTTTGAGGTTTATCAGTATGTATCCCACAAGATCCGAGGCGGGGGACAGCCAGTGAAACTGGTCAAATGTGGGTCCTGTCTCACACTGAGTAGCTGATCCAGTCTGGGAGAGGAAGTGTTGACTAACTGATTCCTGGTAAAGCATTGCCTAAAAGGATTATCCCTATCCCATGCTAACAGAGGCTCCTCCGCAGCCACTTAGCCCTTATTAAAGAGGCTAAAGTCAAGACTTCAGCGCTGATTAGCTCCTCCATTTATAGCTCATTATGGATTATTACTACTCGCCTCCAAGTCATCCCATTCATAAAACAACTGCTTGAACCTTGACCTCTGTGACTTGCATTCAGCCTTAATGTGAACAAGGTCATAGCAACACCAACTTTTAATAGCATGTATGTTCTACATCATCCAATCAATAAGGTTGTGGGGTGAATTAGCTATTTAGACAACATTTACCCACAAGATAAAAGTTATTGAAATGAATTAGAAATAGGAGTCATTAAATAAGATAAAAGCTGTTGTATTGAAAGTGACATGTGACCCAGAAGGCTTTTGTTTAAATGACCACTGATACATTTGTGACATAATAATGAGTAAGTGAAGGAGTTGCACTGAACAGGCAGGATTATCAGAGGGCAGAGGCCAAAGGTAAGACAGCATCAGTCCACGGTGTTCAGGATAAGTGCTTGTCCCTTTATCTTACCATGACGTTAGGCTTCGCCGTCAGTGCAGGGGTCAGGGCGTGCACCGAGAGGCCTTAACGTCAGAACTTGGTATTAAAACTGGTAAATAATGCCTTGTTGTCCCAGAGAAATTCCTCCAATGAACTTGGAGGTGAACTTAAACCCTGCAGGCTGTTGAGGAAAATGTGTTTGCACTCTGCTCTGCATGAGACAAATGACCACCGCCACGCTAACATGGTGTGTACTGTACTATACTTTTTACTGTAGTTTCAGCAGAAGTAAACCTCTAAAAGATGGCATCAGATTTATTTATGTGTGGCTGGAGAAAATAGGAAAATAATAAAAAAGGAAGAATGTGAAGGTTTTCTAAAAAAAGAAGTTGGATATCAGCTATAGTATGGAAATCATGGCATGCCATTGTTATTAACTGTTCCTCTAGCATGTTGTTTGCATGTCTGCAGTCGGTGTCCTCTGACGTCGCAGCATCCATGCTGACCTGGGAACAGATCCAAATTTGACTGCCTAACAATGTCCGTCTACGTCACCTGCAACCAATCCAATAACATTTAATCCTTGTCTTGAACAATGCACGCAGCAAGATCAGGCCTGCACAAGGGACACACACACACACACACACACACACACACACACACACACACACACACACACACACACACACACACACACACA